>APFE031219933.1:77826-118626 GCA_000404065.3 Pinus taeda
GTATTTCCAATGAGGATTGTGTGGTATATCCAAGGGAAATACGAATTTGGATCATTCATTCATCATTATTCTCATGCAGGATTGTGCAGTGGAGGCGGGCAAACAGCAGAGGAGATTTGAGCCAGTGACTTGATTCAGATCTGAGCTAGTTTGTGTGTAACAGGTGGAGATAGTAATGAGTACTTGCGAGGAGTATTGTACTATGTATTGTTACATGTTCTCAATCAATATAATATACAGATAGTTGGGAGTTTTCAGCTTTATGCTTTCCCCAGGTACATACTGTGTTTGATATGTGTGATTGATGCTTCAATCTGTGCATGTGAATGTTTCTTAATACTACTAAATTGATGATCAACGTAGAGGAGGTTATGTATTATGCATGCATTCCGCAAATAGTGTATAATCAGGATAATCTATGTGAATAAGTGTTATATTATTCAAAATTTCTACAGGAGGAAACCGTTGCAGAGGTCTCACACTCTTGGAGAGATGATGGAGAAACTACCTGGTATATGCGTAGTGGAAATGGGATCATTTGCGTAGCTCAGTTTCATAAATCGAGTTTTGGATGCAAGAAACTCTTCCTGGCATGACAGAATCACCTTGGTGGAATGACATGGAGTGTTGGAAAGTGCAATGGGAAAATAAGTAATGAATGAAAGTGAGTGATGAGATTTTATGAGTGGAGAAAATCGATTTTCCCTTTGTACAATAATAGTGGACCCACCAAACAGTTTACACTTGGACCTGACACTTTATTTTTATGATATTATGATGTTATTTAATTTGAGAGAATGAAATAAAAGGCATAACCTTCAAACCTTATTTACCAAACTAATTTCTATTATTCCTCCTAACATGAATTTAAATGGTAAAAAAGACTAATTTTCAAGAATTACACCTAGTAACCTAGTGGTGACCTAACATAAGGTTATTAGGTGAATTATGAAAATAGTGACTATGGAACTCTTCTAACAATGATTTGACTTGACCAAGATGATATCCTTTAACCATGATACTGAAAGGAATAGTAGAGAACGACCTTCATAACCGGAGACCAAATTTGTTATTGAAAAACTCTTTCAAACTATAAAAATTTGACCTGAAACCCTAAAAATAACTTATGTAAGAGCACATTTGATCGCCAGTGACTGACATGACTGACAGGCACTAACACCACCAAGGAAGCATCTAAAGGCACCAAAGGATGAATGATTTGGAACTTGACTAAGTAAACTATACAAGACACACACTCCAAATCAATGGTTAAAGGCATGGAGTTTTAATCCTAATCCATTTTGAGTTTCGCAAATCATGCACATTGGGTAAAAATGCACAAGGAAAGATTTCTTTAACCTCTGATAAACTCAAAGAGATATTAAACATAGAAAATTTAGAGGTAGCTTTCAATGCTTCAAAACTTATGATAGATGATTTTAGTAGGAAGACATAGGTTTTGCCTATAAAGAATAAAGGTGAGCTCTTCAACTCCAATAATTTCACTTTTATGGTGGAGATAAACACTAGTAAAATTCAAAAGTGCTAAGAAGTGATAATGGTGGATAATATTACATTAAATCACTCAATGCATTATATTAGAAGCATGGGATTTCAAGACATAAAACTACACCATATTATCCAAAATAATGCAAAGTGTCACAGAGGATAAAATGAAACCTAGTAGACAAGTTGAAATGCATGATATATGACATAAAATGTAGCAGAAGTTTTTAGGCTAAAGAAATTTCAAAAATGTGTCATTATGCCAATTTTTCAACTAGTTTAGCCTTGCGTGACAAAACATCAAATGAATATTGGAGTAGGAACAAGTTATTTGTTTCTCGCTTAAAGAATTTGGTTGAGAGGATTATTTTCATGCACCTAAGGAAAACAAATAAATAATGGATGAAAAAACCTAAAAATTATGCCTTCATTGGATATGGAGAGATTGTTAGAATTAAAGGATGCATGTGTGGCTCGCAAGGGAGAAAAAGGTCATTACAATTAATATGTCATCTTTACAGGAGAAAGATGGAGATTTTGAACAAGAAAATGAATAACATGTTAAAATATTGGTGTTGCAAACATTCATGGAGAAACAAATCCCATTATGAATAGAGAACAGTAAAAGTTAGTAACATTCAAATTTCTTCAACATAGTTGTGATTCACACTAAACATTGTAGACTTGATACCATTAATGCATCTAAGACCCACAATATGAGGTCTAGTCTCAATGAGGCAATAAGAATCTAGTTCAACATTAATATATGATACAAATGCATTGAAGAAAATTGTAATGCACAACACAATGATACCAATATAGGAGAAACTAGAATAGATCAACATTTTAAGAGAAATGATAAAGCTAGGAAAAAACATGCAAGGTAAGCTTATGGGAGTGAAGACTTTGATTATTTTTGTGGTTTATCTCCCATTGGTGAGGATCCCAAAAGTGTTGAAAATTATCTAAATAAAAATGCAAAAAGGAAATGAAGAAAGAAATGAAATCTCTAAAACAACCCAATGCATGTTTTTTAGAAGAGTTTCCACAAGACATCATTATTGGTTGCAAATGGGAATTCACAAAATTTTAATTTTGATAACAATATTGGTAGCAAAGGGGTGTTCTCATGGTCAAGGAATAGATCACAAAAATACTTTCTCATCTATATGATAAATGAATTATATTATGATTTTCTCAGCTTTAGTAGCAACATATGATCTAGAAGTGGAGCAAATGGATGACACAAAAACATTTTTCCTTGGAAAGTTGAAGGAGAAGACACATGCCTATATATAACACATTAAATTGGAGTAGCAATAAAATATCTTTTCTAAGTTGGAGTTATGTTGTCTAATAAAATGTGTCCTGAAATTCACAAGGAAAAGGAATAAACATCGAGGGTACCATATGCTAGCACTCTAGGGTCTCTTATTTATCCAATGACATGCACACACCTATCTATAACACATTTAAGTGGCAGTAGTGAGAATATTTATATTTGATTTCAAAAATATGAATTCAATTGCTATTAATAAATATTTAGGGAGTTGCAAAGCACTAAAGATTATGCCTTGTGTTATTGTACTAGGACCACAATGATGACATTGTTTTATTTGCATGGATTTGTTGTTGTAGATCGAGTTGAAGATCTAGACAACATAAAGTCCAAAAGTGGTTATATATATATATATATATATATTTGAAGGAGCTATCATTGGATAAGGGACCAACCATTATTGCCTTATCTAGTTTAAAGGTATAGTATGTTGCTATGAACGATGCTACTAAAGTTCTTTGGTGATTGATATCATTGAATGGTATTGGTATAAAACATGGAATTTTGGAATGAATGTGATAGAAAAAGTGACATAGACATACCCAAGAAGCCAACATAAATTGCTAAGAGTAAGCATGTTAATGTGAAGTTCCTCTTTGTGAGCAATTAGGTGTAATGAAATTGATTAAGTGTAGAATGAACAATAATGTGGTTGATATACTGAAAAAAAAAAGGTAGTGAACAAAGACAAGTTTCACTTGTGGAGAAACTTTATTAGCATTCATACTTGTTCAAAATGATTACCAAGTGGGAGATTTTTTTTAAAATTGTGAAATCACTATTCATATTGTAGCATTATTAAGTTTCCATTTGCAAAATGGAATGTCAAAAGGGATTTCCAAGTGAATGAAGAGAAGTTTGTACTATGGAAAAACATGATTGGGATTCATATGTATTCTAAATAATTATGAAGTGGGAGAGTGTTGTGAAAACATGGAATTTCTTTTAACATTGTAACATCATTTTCTATTTACAAAATAAAACATATAAACAAATTGCAAAGTCTAATCCTTGTTTTTAGGCACAAAAAACCCAAGTTACTAGTAACATGGTCTTGAATAGGCATTACTTAGGAAAACCTATTACGTACAAAAGCAATCAAATGTTGCATTTTTAGCACACGTTTTTTGTTTCTAAATGAATTACTAATTTCTTAAGAAACATTTATCTTTCAATGAAATTTGAGTTTTTCTTAGAGAAACTATTACATCACTAACTTCATTTTCAACAAAACCATTTAAGCTTGGTGTGAAGTTGTGGATATTGAAGTAGTTGTGTGGACATAATAATTGGTTGAGAAAAAACAACTAAAGTTGCATTGAGATTCGTCTAAACGTATAAAGAAGGGTATACATATCACAATGTCATTGAATCATGTAAATAGTATGTGTGAATGATTTTGAAGGAATATTAAATGGAAAGGTATTTTTCTTTGGATTATTCAAAAATATTTTCCTCTACTTTTTGTGGTGATCTATTGACTTTGAACCAAATAGATATAAGGAATTTAACAGACTTAAAAGAAAAAATTTGAAATAAGCACATAAACAACTAACGAAATAAACATTTTGAATTGTAAAATGCATACAATTTAATTGAAAAACATTATAAATATGATATACTTTTATTATGAGTTGATTCATTCAAGTTGCCTTTTGATTTCAAATCTTGACTACTCTAGGAGTTTTGCATTCCTATGTTGGCTCATGGACACATTGCTAGCCATTTTCTCATGGAGTTGGTTATTATCTCTTTCTTTCAAATGTGTTGATGGTGGACTGTGATAGTGACAAGTACAATGATGGCACAATAAGACTCTAGCTAATAGATATGCAAATAAATAAATTAAATTAACAATAAATAAAAATTGAATCAAATATTCTAATGTGAACTTTGTGAAATCTTGTTTTATTTTTGGTTAGCTACCAAACTAATTGAAGGTCAATGCAAAAGAAAATGGGTTACTACCTACCTGAGGCAGGGTAATAAGTGAATTTTCTGCCCATATGTATATACATTTTTTTGCCATTGTTCTATCATATTACTTGATTCAGTCAATAGTTAATACATTATAATACTATATTATATTAAATTATAATAAAAAATCTTTGTTTGGGTGGTAGTATATTCATATATATATATTATACTATATTATTATTATTATTATTATATATATATATTATATTATTGTATATATATATATATTAATATATATATGACGTTTTATAGAGTTGACATCGCCGGGTTTATTTTCGTCAAATCCATCCATTTTGCTTTCAAAATATTATTGTAGTGCTTGAATATTTTATAGTGAAATGATTCATCACCATCAATTCCCCTCGACCGATCTTGAAGCTGACATTGTAAGCAAATTTCCAAATTGCTCTATTATGTCAATTTAGCCGTTTGCTTTTCTCGCAAAATTCACCTCTTGACTATGTATTTTTATTAATGTTAAATTAATTTTATTTATATTTAAAATTATTTTATTAATTTTATAATTTATTTATTCACTATTACGTGTTCTTTGACAATTCCTTAATAAGCAACCCAGGAGAGGCAAGAGCGAGAGCAACCTTATTTCTCCTTGGTTGAAAAGTAGTGTTACAATTTTCTCGGGGTCTTGGCACTATGACCAACAATCAAGTTAATTTCCTGGCCTTGCGGAAAGGGTTGGAACTAGCTCTTGGAAAGAAAATTTATATTCTGTTGGTTTTTTGTGACTCTATGATTATTATTCGACAAGTCATTAAGGAAAAAAATCCTTGAGCTTAGACCACCCTCCCACTCTACAAAGGGTCTCTTTAGTCATCTCTCATTTCAAGCGATTGGAGGTTTTTCATGTGTATAGACACTTGAACTCTATGGAAGATGTATTGAAAAAAATAATCCACCTTTAGACAAGGAAAAATAGAGATAAATCAAGATATAATCAATTATGACCGAATCCCTTGATTATGTTCAGAATCTCGAGGTGTTTGAATGTTATTCAAAAGTACGTCATCATGAGACATTCAATTCTTCTCTGATCAAAGTCATCTGCCCTACTCTTAGTGAAATTTAAGAGATGGAAGTTTGATGTGGCCCGACATTGCTTCAAGTTTTGGCCATGAATTTTAAAAAATCCTTCTGAGTAGAACATTCTTTGTAACAAGTGGCTCACCTCTATAGTTCTTCTATGTTTGAGGAGGTACTTATATTTATTTTGTCTATGGATAGAGTTGGTGGAGTTTACTGTACAAATAATGATCTATTCTTTGTGCAATGGGATGGATTTAATGTTATCATTTTTCAACTTCCATATTTAGCCTTCCCAATGTCCTATAGAGGATTCCAGTCTAGTTATGGATCTTATGTTTTAATCTAGCTAGTGTTAGATTTTTAATGTGGCTTATTTAATGGTTCCTCAAGATTCATTGGGTATTTATGGATTTATTTTCTTAATCAGTTTTGGAGATTGGTTCAGCTTTATTGGTGTTTTATCTGCTTGCACTCATTGACTCCCTTTGGACATGGCAGAGCCTCCATTTATCCTAGAACAGGAAAATGACCATTTTAGCTTGATAGGATTTTAAATTTGGGTAAAAACCTTACTAGAATCTAGGCAAAGGTAAGATCAGATGGTGGAAAATTACAGATAGTCCTTCCAGCTTCTTTTGGAAGCTAAATTTCTCTACCACTTAAGAAATATGGAGCATACCATTAAAGGTTTCCATGAGGAGGTTTTCTCTCTTAGTGCTTGGGTTTTGACTCTAGAAAATATAATCTCTAGAAGCACTCATTTCAGCTCAGGAGGCATTGGTTCTAGCATAGCTCTTAAGAAAAATAAATAACATTGTCCGTGGGGATCTGACTCCCCTAGAAATCGTCGCAGCTAAAGGATGGGATTAATGTTTATTTATTGGTCTCTATAATGTCTCATGTTATCCTATATACATTGCCTTATCCGCAAGTCTTTTTGCCATGTTCTTAGTAGAAATGTTTTTTGTATAAGACTGAGTTGCAACTCTAGAGTCAGTATATTGTTTTCATGGAAAAATTTACATCTCTATGGTTAAATATCATAATGTTATTGTAAGGGTTTTGGGCCATATTCCAGTCATTATCAATACAAAGCCCTTACATGTTTCTTTAAATAAAAAACTATTATAATAAAAAAATTATTTATATCACCAAAATAAATCATAATAAGAGTATGTAGGTTTCCATAATCCATCATCGTAATAATAATGTTGTTTTTGGATATTTTCACTGTGTAAGTGGGAGGATTATGTCCAATGTTTCGACTGGACACTCCACCCACCCTCAGGGACAAAATGAAGTTGAATGATTAGAAAAGAGTGTGACAGGATTATAAATGTGCAAGAGGAGGTAAAAGTTAGACATTAGATTCAAAGGATTAGTGGAAAAATGTAAAAGGTCAAACCAAAAGGCTAAGAAAAATTTGAAAATTTTAAGAAATAAGATGTAAATTAATTAATTAATAAATAAATAAAGATATGATAGATGCTAAAGGTCAAATTAAAATACTAGAAAGGGGGTAATAATTAATAATTAAGGCATAAAACTTAAATCAAAAAATAAATAGAGTTAGAGGTCAAACCGAGAGGCTAGGAAATAGGGGTTAAAAATAATAAATTGTAAATAAAATTAATTAATAAATGGTAAATAAAAATGATTAATGAAACAATAAGTTAGAAGAGAAAATATGATAAAGATAACAAAAAAAAAAAAAACCAAATATACACACACACACACACACACACACACCACAACACACACACACACACAACACACACACACATAATATATGAATAAGTAATAACAACAATTAATAGGAAGTAAAGAGGAATAAAATGAATATGGTTAATAATTTCCTTAAAATAAAATAGATTTTGAAATAAGAAAAACTTGGGTGGGGGGGGGGGTGTGGGGCGGGGTGTGTGTGCTTATATTTAAATGAAACTAGAAAGAAGGGTCTGAATAAACCAAGATAGATTATATATGAAAAGGGGGGGTGCATGGGGCAATAATTAACGAGTTAGATGACTAGTTTCCAAGAATTACTTAATTTGTAGCCATCTTCGTGGTTAAAATTATTCAGGTGTTTTTTTTATTTTGAGAGTTTCATGAATGAATTGGGTGGAATAGAAGGGAGAAAGGGCAAGGATTTTTTCTTGGTTTAATAATATAAGGTGCTTATATTATATGATCATTCAAGAAGAGCATATTCTCAAGCCAATTATGATTGGTATCGGCTATGTGTTCTTTCAACCGAGATTTAATGTTTTGTAGGGTTTGAAAAGAGTTTTAATGTTTTTCTCAACTAATATTTTAGATATGTCCCTTTGATATAGGAATGAAAACCATAGCTCAAGGGGGGAGGCGAGTGGGAAGTTGCTTAGAGGATGGAAATTGAGCTCTTAGGAAAGCCTCACTAATTTGGGTGGATGAATACCCATTGTTATTAAGGGCTTTCAAGAGGTGAGATTTTTGTGTGGCAAGGAATTGAGAATTAGAGATGTGAATATCCCTAGAAAAGAGGGTCTTTAGGAAAACAAACTTTTGAGCCTGCTACACAGTATTTTTTCACACCTTCTGCACTTCCCTGTGACATACCCTGAAGTGCTCGAAACATGACCCTTATACAGTATACTCGTACATGTATATAGCTCAAACCCTCCCAAGACTTTGATTGGGGAATGCTTGAGCTTTCCCTGAAGAAATAGCTCTTAAAACTGTAAAATGAGAGTCATCACTCTTATGAGGCTTAAAACAGTGATGGTCACCTGTTGCACGGTACTTTACCAATGATAGCATCACTCTCTTTACTTGTATACCTACGATGATACCAAACAGGAAATTTTCCCAAAGAGGATGATAAGCTTCGTGATCTAGAAGCTTCTAGAGCGGTGAGTTGGAGGTTGTTCAGTGTAGATGAGGCCGAACTATCCCAACTTGGCCTCTTGGCCTTATCGCTATGAGATACCTCCTTGAGATGATGACCTAATACTATATTTAGAGAGGTCCTAACTCCCTTTCCTAGCCTATATATTCAGCCTCTCCCATTCCCAAATGGTTGGTCAGGTTAGAGGTTGGTTGGTCTATGTCTATTTGCACCCTTATGCTAAGCTTCACTTTATTTCCTAATAATATACAATTGTTGGTTCATCTTCCCAAAATATATATGTTCATGTATTATTTAGCTTGACATTCCTTGATTAGTTAAGTAGGTTGTTATTGGATTTGCTATTGGTTTTGGAATGCTTTGTTGTTTCTTGATCACTTTTGCAGGTACATAAACACAGAGAGAAGCAGGAACAAGTCCGTGAAACAAGTTGTTCAAGTGCCTCAACAAAGGAAATTAGAATAGTATAAGAACAAGGTAGGCCATCTCCTTCGTTCTTCTCTTCAATTACAACCTAGGAAGATGTCTAATTGATTGTCACTTCAATTGCTAGACCCACTCATTGGGCTAGAGGGATCGTATTTGTCCGCAAAGAGGTTAACCTTGTCAACAAAATGGTGACTCCTCTTGGGAGCCTATGACCCTTTCCTTCCATTTCTTCACCTTGTCTTTTGATGAGTTTGATCAACCATTCATTCTTAGACTTCATTGTTTGTCTGTAGTCAGTCTCACTTTCTGGTAAATTCTTGAAGGTTGTTGAATTGAGTTGTTCTTGAAGATTTTGTGTTTTTTCTTTGTTTTTCTCACCCATTGCATTTTTAGCCCTGACAGCCACGATGATATCTTAGATTTATTGATAACAGTAGCGATGATCATTTATTTTCTCTTAACAAGTGCGATGATTGCATAAGTTAAATAAATTTAGGGTTTGTCTTCAAATTTTCTATTCTTTTTTCATTCACACAGTGATTGACCAATGTGATTCTAGTTTACTCTTTTCTTTCCTGATTGCAATCGCCTCTTAACTTGCTTTAAGTGTGTTTGAATTTTGCTTATCCGTTTAGGGTTCTAGGTCTTCTAGGTCATCCTTCATTTGCTCGTTGATCTTCTCATCAAAGATCAATTACCTATGTTAGTGAGTCTTTTATGTGTTTGGGTGTCCTTTGCAAATCACTTTTGGTTCTTGTGTCTTAAGTTGTTTTCGTTAGTGTCGGATTGAGTAGATACTGTGAAATTCACTTAAGTTTCATTTGACAAACAAAATATTACAAATTGGTTGTCTCATTTGAATCGAGAGGAAGTGTTTGCTTTGATTTTGTGTTTCGAAAAGCAAAATTGAAAGTGTTTGTCTTTTCATAGTTTTTGAAGTGTTTTTTGATGCATTCCAAACATTAATGTGAAAGAGATTTTCATGTTAGTTGGCTTGCTTGCATTCTATTTTACTTTTTGCATTAGATTACATTGATTGCACTAAAGTGAAAAGAAAAATCATCATTATATCTTAAGGTATTTCTGCTTTAAGGTTTGTTTTGGCATTGCATTTTCTTATCATATGAAAGATTATATTTCATATTTCGCATTTAGAATTTGGAATTGTCGTTGATGTGTTGTTTCTTCTTTGATGAATGAGTTGAGTGTTTCTCTTCCCTACATTGATAGCTTTCATCGAATTGAATGATTCCATTTCATCATTTAGTTGTATTTTGGGAAAAGGTAACATCGTTAAGGCCTTGAAATCAAAACATAATTCCAAGATCAACTCTAAAATATATCAATTAATATAAGGATCATTTGAAACATTAACACTTCATACTTAGTGGTCTAGGCTATAGACATGTTCTAGCATCTATAAAACTTAGTAGTTGTCATTCGCTTTTGCATTAGACAGCACTAGCATGGACTTGTACTCCCTATATCATCACTTATATAAAGGGAAACCCTCATAGGTTGCAAACCTTTATCCATAAGAAGCCGAGTCTACCACCCTGTAAACATGATACCCCGAACACATCATTTGGGAAGATTTCCTACACGTACATCAATCCTTGGTAAATTTATTTGTTGAGGTGTATATTGCAGTTCACTACTTGGTACTCCTTTTGCATAGAGTCACCTAAGTAATCATTTTGATCTTTTCTGACTCTTTAAATTTGAAGAGATCATAGAGAACGTGTCCTTTCAAGCTCGCTAAGCCAACCAAAGTGACTAGAGGCACCTTTTTGTCCTTTTCTCGACTCTTAAAATATGAAAAGGCAAAGTTTTTTTTTCAAATTCTAAAAAAAATTGACCGCAGAACAACATCCTTCCTATGGAAATACTCCTTACTAGATCTTAGGTTGATACCAATGGCAACATTTCCTAAGTCTACCAACCAAGGAAATCCCTCTAATGGAAATCTTAGTCCCTTTCCTTATTTTGGAAATGTTGGTGCTCCCTATATGGCCACGTTGTCCCTTCTTAGATTGACCATTGGTTAGCATTTTGGTTATTTTCGACCTCGGTGGTTCTAAGTGTCCTCACTACTTTTCAATAAATTTCTCCTCCACCTGAACAACATCAACCTCATGTTGATCCTAAAGTTGACCCCTTGCCTTCTTCGCCTATTTCTTCATCTCGTTCTTCCTCTTTGCCTGGTGAAAATCTAAATTCTAGTAACCAAGAAGCTAAGAAGAAGAAGAAGAAAAGGAAGAGGCCAGAGAAGAAGAAGAAAAATAAGAAAGGGGGCAACCAAACAACCATTTCTACTGATGCAACTAATGAAGAAAATCTTCCAACGAGCCCTGGAAAGTAAAATTCCCTTGCATGTTATGTAAGGGTGACCACCTTCTTTGGAATTGTCTTGGTATTCCCAAGGTATTAGAAGTGTGGTCTACAGGTTCACATCGACCTTTGTCATCAGCCTCTAGCGATCATGTTGGTGACAAACCCTCAAGTAGTAACAATAAAGCTCATGGGAAAAGGGGAAAAGTGAAATTTTCCTATCATTTGTGTGAAGGTAATCATCCCATTCACCTTTGTTCTCTTATGGATGAAGCTTCGAAAGAGTTGGAAACCTTACTACATCTAAACCTCATCTTTCAACTGGGTATTGAAATCTTTCCCCTGATCCTTTACAAGTTGATCAAGTGATTGATCAAAATCCATCTTTGGTCAACCTCGCTCTCTCTGAAAGTGGGTCTCGTGAGTCCATTCTCAACCAACCATTGGTTGAGAAAATGGTAGACATGACTCAACCTTCAGTTAACCATACATTTCCAGTAGAGAGTGAACCCCATACTCCTCAATTTCTTCTAGTTTCTTCAATTTCGATCATTTCTCTTGTTCCCATCAAGCAAGAGATCAGCCCTCACATTCCTACGACACCACCTCTGAGTATTTTAGTCACTTCTTTTGATTGGAGTCGATTGGCATGGTATCATCTTCTGTCTTATGTGCCTTTCAAAATTACAGTACAGGCTTAGCATATGGTCATACCTAGCACAGTCAACATCTGTTAGCATCTTGTCCTCAACTACTTGGCAATATTTAGGTTCTCCTCAGCTTGTCCCTGTCACCCAGAATATGTTAGCTTTTAACAGAGGAGCCAATCGACCGTTAGGGATCCTTCCTAAGTTTCCTCTTACTTTGGGAGGAAATATTGTCTATATAGACACGATGGTTGTCCAAGGCCCATTGGATTTTAATCTACTCCTTGGTTGTGACTATGTTTATGTCATGGAAGCCCTTGTCTCCTCCCTCTTTCGAGTGATGTGTTTCCCACATGAAAGAAAAATTGTGATCATTGATCAACTTACATTCATTGGTACTAAATCAACTCCCCATCAACCATCATCCCTAAATGGTTCTCATATGCAAGCAGTATCATCATCGCCACAGGTTAATTATGTGGCCACTTGTTCCATGCCCACATCTACTGATGATCTAGTAGGTGATGTAGTACGCCATGTGTTATCCCTCAGAATTTTTCCATTGAAGTTTTTAGAAGAAGGAAAGGACTGAGGTAACCACGAACCAAATTTTAAGCATAGGCTCTAGCCAACCTATAGCTCAGAGAGGGCTCTCTCTATGTGATTTATCTTTATTTGCTAGGATTTTAAGCTAGTTCTAAAGGTTCAAAGGGTTTTGATTTGTATTGAAGGTTGGATGGTGGAATACTCAAAACAAATTAATAGAATGATTTCTTTGGACCAATGTGCTAGAGTCAAAGAAGGGCAACAAAACTGGAATTAACTCACTAAATGGAGTGTTCACAGGGCAAGCTAGCAGAGTAAAGTGCAGATCTTTGGGCCATATGGGTGAAATGATCTTCAGTAGGGTGAGAGAGCACTTAAGAATTCTCAGACTGGGATTAAAATGAGGAATAGAGGATAATCATGAAAAAAGGGAAATTAAGAATCCTTTGCTATAGATGACAGGGAGACTGCCTAAACTAAGGAGCATTCAAGAATTCCTTAACTTAGATAATTAGCAGAAAACATTATAATGCATAATAGTTAAAACAAAGTGCAATGAAGCAAATTCTAAGATATTATTCCATATTATAGCATTCAAATTTCAGATACATTAAATATTGTGGAAAAGCATTTAAAGAAAGATAACAACACAAGATAAAATACTTGTCTACACTTCACTCTACGCATGAATCCTGGGAAATGTCTTGTCTTTATTCATTAATCTAGCTTGATAGTCCAAACAGTGATACAATAGCTTACAGTCTTGTGATCAAACGATCTATAGAAATGCCTAAGAATCCACACTACATAATTCGAATTATGAAGTATTTATACAAAACTTATTACAAAATATCTCAAACTAACTTGAGATTAAATCTAGGAAATACAAATATATTCTTGCAAGAAGATAGAGACAACTATTGAATTGTTTCATGTTGTCCCTTTTATTGTGGTATTGTTGGCTTTTATGGTTGGATTTGTAGCCCTTTATGTTGGCTTGTTGTTGTGGTCTTTTACACTGGAATCTTCTTCAACTTTTATCATTCACCAAATACCCTTTGACCCTGATACTCTTTGACACTGCTATCCTGTTTTCATTTGTTTACCTGGCTGCTCTATTTTTACTGTGCAATAACTTTTTACTATAAATTTCTCACAATAAATCAGTCATTGCATCCCACCATTCTGCATCAGGTAATTTGACATTCATCATCTGCCTATATATCTCATGAGCTTCAGTATACTTGGAAAAATTGGGCTTAGTGATGAATAAGTGTTTAATCTCATGTTGGAGAAAAAACAAGTTCTCAAAGGTGTTATACAACACTTTTCTTGTTGGTAGTGCTTTTATAGATGAGGTGCTAGCTTGTTCTTTAGCCAACTTCCTGAGTCTATTATCATAGTCCAGTTGTGTCATAAGTTTTTCATTAATGACCAATGGATTAGGCAATCTTTTCTCCCTGAAAATTTGGAATTTGGCAATGAATCTATCAATGGCCACCTGCATGTTGTGGCACTTTTCTTCTAAGTTCAACATTAGGTTTCTTTTGGAAAGGACCTTCCTTATTTCCAAAATGGTTTTCGTCTTTTAGCTCCTGAAGCTCATATCTGTTTTTGGTGTTAAGGAAGTGGATGAGTCTATTGGCATCTTCAGGCATGTCATCCAATTCCTCCTTACCTTTCTGAACAACTATTGTATCTATCTTTATCAATTTTGTCTGCTCAAAAATAACTTGAATAGATGGCCAAATATCCTTGATGGAGCCAATGATATTGGCCCATAATAGTTCCTTGGCTTGCCCAAGGGGTTTCTCCAATGTTAGGTCCTTTTCCAAGGCTTTGACCCTTTCACTCATCTTATTGGCCTTCTGAGTTTCTTCTTTTTCCATAAGCTAGGAAAGTTTGTAATCAGTTTCTAAACCTGCCACCTTTTCCTTTAGTCTATTCATTTTTATAGCCTGAATTGACATCTCTTCCATGGCTCTAACTAATTATGTTTCTTTTTCTCTTGTTGCACCTGTTGTTGTAGACTCTGTTGTAACTGGCAATGTTGTGGCAGGTGGAGTTGTTGGTGCAATTAAAGCTGCCAATGTAGAAGGGACTGTTGTAGATACTGTAGGGATGACATTTGTAGAAGTTGTGGCAATTTTAGTTTTTTTTTTATTGGATCAATCTATTCAATTCTTTCTCTGTATATCTTAGTCGATCATTGAGTTTTAGGACCAAGTCCATCAACTCTTCATGTTTGGTTTGGCTATCTATGACTTCAAGTGTTTGAGGATGTTGCAGCTGAGGTATCTTTAGTTGCTTCTTCAATGCAACAATATCGTCGTTCTTCTTCTTTATCAGCTGTTCAATAGCTTTTATATCTTTGGGATCATGTCCCAACTCAATAATCAAGTATTCCAAAGACTTAATCCTCGTACCCTTGGCCTGTGAGGAGGCCTTCTCTAACTGAAATTGTGCCGAGATGTTGTTCAAAGAGTTTTGTAGTTGATGGGCAGCTATGGCTTTACTTGTAAGGGTGGATTATATCATTTATCCAGCCTATTTATGTAGTTCTATCTGGTCTATGGGATGAATATCCCTTGCCAACACTTCAAAGTCAACCCTCTTATAATCTGATGATGTCTTGGTTTGTTGTGTTGTAGGTTTGATAAAAGACATATGCAACTTTCCCTCCTTGATGTCAAAGGCTGGCATCAGCCTTGTTTGATTTGTGGGAGTGAGATTTAGGTATTAAGCATATGTTTGGGCTTTAAGCCTCTCATTCCTCATTTCTCCATTTCTTTATACCTTTCCTTTATGTCTTGGTCTTTGTCAGCAGGCCTACTGAACGAAGACACTTCCACACTAAGCTGCCTTTCCAACATCTGAGTCTGTGATGTGGAAGGATCTTGTATTTCTTCAGATGGAGTTGTGGGCCTACTTCTATCAACCTTTGTGTTGTTTACCTATGTTGATCCTTCTGTATATTCTTGTTCAGAGGCCGGATTGAGCCTTTGCCTCTTGTTATGACTTGTTTCCTGCTACAGATTAGAGGTGTCTATTCTTGAAGTGAAATCTGCCCCTCTGTTTCTTTTAGGATTTTTCTCCTCATTCTGAGGAGTCTGCGTGACTAGAGGGCTGCTCATGGCTCTTTCTTTCTCTTCTAGTACCTGCATAAAAGAGCTCTCATCAATTTGCTTTTCCAAATCAATCAGAGCATTTTCTACATCTACCCTTGTGTTGTCTCTATCTACTAAGGTTCCACCCAATGTTTCTGATTCCCATATGCCTCTATTTCTGGTATGGGGTGGTGGATGAAAGGTCCTAGCTTGACCTTTTGCCTTTTCTTGGTAATGAATTCTAAAGGGTCATATCTCCATAAGAAAATCCTTTGCAATTTCATTCTTTGCATGATCAGGTCTGCCTCTTTCCTTACCGCTCTAAAATTGCATATGAAGGGACCGAATTGGTGTTTGATTTTGAAATAGGCCTTCTTATTGGCATTGACAATGTTGACTTCATCTACATTAATGATCTATCTGTAATATTATAAGGCAAACAACCTCAAAGGGAGGTATCTTGGCAACTTATATGGTGCAAGCAAGCAACCATATAATTTTTTTTATGTGTGATTTTGGTAAATTTACCAATCTCCCACCTTGGGTTTCTTGGAAAGTTGGAGGACTCTTTTTATCTCTGGACTTATCCTAGGTGGAGGATTTCCAGTGAGCATAGTCATGATTGGATACACAAAAGAATCTATGAAGTTTGAGTATGTATATGGTGATCCAAACTCATGGAAAAGTGGGGTCCAAAAAATGACAAATCTGGGTTGGCCCCAAGTGTCAAGCTTCTGGAGAGTGAAAGGAAACTTATCTGACTGAGAGTACAAAAATAGATGGTACATTGCAGAGGAGTATTTGAATACTCTCCCATTTCCCATTCTTATGAACTCCTCATGCATTCTATAAACTATGAAATTGGCAAAGTCATATGTGGTTGCAGAAGGCTTCCCTAGGGTATAAATGAACATGAAGGTAAGAATAACTTCATCAATGTATTCACTTGCAGTGTAACCCAAAACCAGGATATCATGGTTACAATGTACTGGCCCCATTTAGAGAAAATAGTTGATACATATGGAGGGGGATCCTTAGGGATGTGTTTTTCCTCTCTGATGAAGGTTTGGAACAACTGGGACAATCTTGATGGGCTTAGCTTGGGATATGGGTCCAACAGGTATCCAATTGAAAGTAGGGTTAGGTTTGGGCCTGGTTGGAACTACAACATTTTCATTAATGGACTTAGCTGTGATAATGAACAGAACCTTCTGGTCATGAGACATTATGGCTCTATTATTGGGGACGTAGCATGCATAGCACATATGAACAACTTCTGGAAATATATGAACATGGGGGAACTGGTATCTAGGTAAATTCGACTCCCAGAGGCCAATATCAACTCTATGGTTCAATTGTATGTCTTTGCTTAAGCAATGAATTTTAGCAGGAGCTCTAATGAATTTGTGTCTTTAATTTGGAAGTCCCTATCAGCCAGGGGAAGGTGGTCAAGGTCTAAGTGTGGAGTGGTAATGGGTCTAGCATCCATGGCGATAAGGGCAGCCATAATTCAGTTCTTGTGGATTTGAATTATGCTCTGGGAGTTTTATCAGAGGTTTTGAGACACTTTTTAGAGGGTTTAAGCAAGCAATTTCTTAAAATTGGCAGTATTCTTACTCAATTTTTAAATGAAAACACTGTACAGGTTAAATGTTTTGAAATTGAAGGGGTAAGGGGTAATTTCTGGTGAAATACTTGGAATTGGGTGAATTGGCTCTAAAAGTGGTGGTTCACGGCGGCTGCAGTGGTTGGCGTATTCTTGGTATGCACTGAAAAGTCAGTTGGGTTGTCTGCAGCATCTTCTGGAGTGGACTTAAAAGTCTGGTGTTTGCAGGGATTACAATGGTTCACAAATTTTACAAATAGGATGCGTGAAAAAGATCAAAAGAGGGCTTTGTAGCCTTTTATGGAGAAAATGACTAATTTTGGCGGGTTCACTTTCAGATGAATATTTGACGGTATTTTGGTTAAGTGGGGGAAGTAGTTTTGCAGGGCCATCGCATCGCTTTTATGGTGTAAACGGTATTCAAGAGGGGTCACCCAAAGCGATACAACGTTTGACATGTAGCATCCATACGGTCGGGGAAAACCACTTTATTGGGTGGTTATCGTTCAGCCATCGAGCGCAGCCAATATGGTTGTGCATCGTTGGAGGGGGGGGGGAAATGATCAAACGGTAATCGGGCGGAAGAGCTGCACGAGGGGAAATGAACAGGAGTTGATGGGGGGGCCTAGGGGTTTAATCACAGTGGTTTGGGATTGTTTTACAGATAAATCACAGGTTTAAAATGATCAGGCAGGGATTAATGAGGGATTAGGGAGTCTGTTGAGGTTAATACCGGGACTAACTTAAGTTTACTGGGATTAGGTAAACTAAGGTTATATTGGTGTATGAGGAACTTTTATTAGTTTTTATTAAAACCAAAGGTTGGAGTATTTTATATAGGGATTTAATTATTATTCGGGATAATGGGTTTTCAGGGAATTTACATAATAATATCAGAAATTAATATGAAATATAAAGGGCGGAGTGGGTTTTTTCTAAGTAAATAGGTGGAATATCATGTTTGCATTTTTTTCATACCTTCAATACTTAGGATAAAGTGTTTTTTGTGGGTTTTGAGTGAACAGGGATTTACATGGGGGTTCCCACTTTTCCTAGGTAAATGATGTCAACCATAGGAAAGAGTGATTTTATTAGGGTAATGAGGAGAAATGGATTTTTGATGAAGGGGGTTATAGTACTTATTGTCCATAAGCCATCAAGCCAAGGGTCTGGTCCCTCCAAAAGTCAGAGAAATGCTTTGAGCCTTTTTTACTTGTAGGATTTAAGAGCTAGAACTTATTTACGGGAAATTAGTGAAGGGGTGAAATGAATGAGGGGATGTTAAATAAACCATATTGTGAACCATTGTATTTGCCTTGTTTAATGCTTACGCATATTTGAAGGATGCATTTAAAACAATAACATAAGTGATTTTGTGTCATCACATGATATTTCTGCAACCTTTCTACTACTTACCGATTTACTCATCCTACCATTTTTTCTTCCTTTTATTTGGGTGCATTTAGGCTAGCAAGCCCTTATCAAATCCTTTTCTTTTACAAAGAAAACTATTTAATTCTAACCTTATATCATCCAAGGGCTCAGATTAAATTGATGAGCTCCTTTTATTTACTCTACCTATCTAAGGATTTGCTAAGATTATGCTGTTTGGTCAGATTTTATTCTCTAACTATAAACATAAAATTCAAAACATGAAATAGCTAAGTTTAAACGTTTTGACTATCATGGATTGTGGCATGAATAAAAAGCTACACATAATCATTATTATGCATAAAAGTAAATAGTAGTGGAATTTTGACTTGCTCACTTTCATGGTCTCTTTTTGTCTATTAGGGTTCATATATTTTCATTTTCTTGACCTTTTCTTATTATTTTTGTCCTTTGATTATTCTTTTATGACATACCCTCTTTACATTTTTTTAAATTTTTAATGTGGAAAACATATGCAGAAAGCAAAGGTATGCACAATATTACAAGGCTTGACATAAGTCATTCAAAATTATGACTCTTATTGGTATAGGAATATAACAGTGGCTCCACTTGGGGATGGAATTTTCTAGTGAAATTTCAAGAACTTTGTAGATCAGCAACCCCTGAATTGTTGTTGATGTTACCTTGAAAAATGTTCCTCTATGCCTCTGCATTATTGATACTTATGAAAGTGAAATATTTCAAAGCTTAGGGCCTTCTCTTCGAGCTTCAACTTCAAAAATCACCATCTAATCCAATCTAGACTTTTAAAAATAAAGTATGTACAAACGGGAAATGAAAATTAGGAACTAGGTTCAAAAATAATGTTTTAGCATCTGACCATTCACTGGCCCACCTTCTGCTTCTGTACCATCAAGTTCTCTCAAGAAGAAAGCATTATCACCTCTAAAAGCATAAATGACATATTTGTCTTTCTATAGGAGATAAAATTTCCTATGTTTACATTTGTCTTCACTCCTTGATCCCACTTGAGAGCCTTGTCCCCAAGGTAGAAATCTTCACCCTTGGTTCTTTCATCAAAAATCTTTTTAACCCTTTCCTGCACAACTTGAGACCTGATATAGACCTCTTCTCTGGTTTTTTGAAGGTGAATAGTTTGGTTGATTCTTCTTTGGATACTATTAGGTTCAACCTACAATTCTTGAAGCATCTTCATTACTGGTGCTCCCAAAGAGGATGGAAAGACAACTTCCATCTCATAAACTAGCTAATAGGGAGAAGTTCCAATTGATTTCTTAGAATTCAATATGTCTTCCCACAAGCCATTAACTAGCTTCTTGTTCCAAGTTTTCTTATTTTCCTCTAGTAACTTCTTGATGATGTTTACCAGGCTTTTGTTTGAGGATTCTGGCAATGCATTTCCTTGAGGGTAATAGGTTGTAGAATGACCTAGGGTGATATGATACTTATTGCAGAAATCTATCATTCTTTTGGATTTAAAGGTTGTTGCAGTATCAATAATGAGCTTAGTTGGACATCCAAATCTTGATAGAATGTTGGTTTCAAGGAAGGTTATGATAACAATACATGTGGCTTGCCTTGAAGTTATGGCCTCTATCCATTTTGTGAAATAGTCTATGGCTATGAGGATCCATTTGCAGTAGGCAGAGGAGGGTGGGTGAATTTCACCAATGAAGTCTAAACCCCATTGTTGAAAAGGTATTTCAGCAAATATTGGTTTGAGGGGTAAAGGTAAAAGATTTTTATTTACCTCAAAAATTTGACATTTGTGACAGGAGGTCACATGTTTCTTGACATCAGAAAATAAGGTAGGCCAGTAAAATCTAGCTCTAAGGATTTTATTTGCGGTGGTACTCTAGTAAAGGTGTCCTCCATGATCACCTGCATGAAACTCTTGTAAAACTCTGACAGATTCATCTTTTAATAAGAAATTAAGAAGAATACCTTCATGATCTCTCCAAAACAAAGCATTGTCTAGTCTATAAAATTTCAAGGATTTCATCTTTAAAAACCTGCTTTTAGTCCTAGATAATTTAGAAGGAGCTTGTAATTTCTGTAAAACATAAATAATATTAGCATACCGAGGTGATTCAATAAAGGCCTAGTTGATTAGTGGAGTCACCATCTCCTATCCATCATCTATTGTTGCAATAAAGTTTATATCCAAGACCTGACAGTTCGATTCAGCGATGAGCTTGGTTAAACCTTGGCCCTTGATTAACTTAGTAGGTTTGATTTCTATATCATACTCTAAAATAGTAGCAATTGACTTTCCCCTCTTTCCATCTGGACCTTCTTGAGTTAGGATGTCTTTGACTACTGAATTTGGAACATAGGCTACTATATGAGAATATAAGATGTATACTCTGAAGTCCTTAATGGCTTTGACTAAAGAAAATTCTTGTTTTTTCATTATATTGTATTTTAAAGGGGCATCTCTCAAGGCTTTGCTAAAGAAAGCAATAGGTTGTTCATGGCCCTAGTCATTTTTCTACAATAGAACTACAACTATTGCGTGCTCAGAAGCAAAGGAAAATAAGATGAAATCGCAGTCAAATTTTGGACTGATTAACACAGGTGTTTTAGTTAATGTCAGTTTAATGTCTTCAAAGGAGTTTTTAGCCTCAACGGTTCATTTTATGGTCAAATATTTTTTCAGCAGATTATTGAGCGATCTAATTAATTTTGCTAGATTAGGTATAAATATTCTAAGAAAGTCAATTTTTCCTAAAAAATCTTATAACTCTCTAATGTTCCTTCGGTATTGTATTTGCAAGATGGCTTCCATTCTCATAGGGCCTATTCTTAGGCCATCTTTCGAGATTATATGACATAACAACTTTCATTCCTCTAACCCAAACAAAGACTTCTTGGGGTTTAAGAAGATTCCAAATTTCCTGCATTTAATAAAAACTTGCCTTAGATGATCCAAATGTTAATTGTTAGATTTTGAAAAAAAAATAATGTCATCTAGGTATATCACAAGGAAATCTTGAATTTCTCTTGCAAGGGCTATATCCATAGCCCTCTAGAAAGTGGCTCCTACATTCACTAGCCCAAAAGGCATTTTTAAATACATAAATGTGCCCCAAGGAGTAGTGAAGGCAGTCTTGGGTTGGTCATCTGGATGAACCAAAATTTTATTGTAACTAGAAAACCCATCCAATAATGAGATTCTGGTTGATCCAACTACCCTTTGTAAAATGTGATCCATTTTAGGGAGAGGGTAATTCTCTTTTAGTGACAATTTGTTGAGGTTTTTAAGATCCACACAGAGTCTGATCTCACCAGTTTTCTTCCTAGTTGGCACCATGTTTGAAACCCAACCAGAAAACCTGATTGGTGCAATTATTTTGGCATCTTACATCCTCTAAATTTCTTTTGCAATTGAAGGTAATAAGACCGGATTGATCCTCCTAAGTTTTTGTCTGAAAGGCTTTTGATTTTATTTAATAGGGATTGTGTGCTGGATGATGTTGGTGTCATAGGATTTGAGGTCCTCATAACTCCAAGAAAAAACATCCTAAAATTATTTCAACAACTCAATGTATTTTACTTTTTCAGTGGGAGGTAATGATTTTGAAAGTTTGATCAATTTAGGATTTTCACTGGTGCCTACATTACATTCCTCTATATCAGACCTTACTCATTCCATTTTAGGTCTCCTAGGAACATCATTTGAATCAAATAAATCTTCAAGGGGGGTTAATCCCTTTGGTAGGAAGTTATCCTTGAGATTAATTACTTTGGTTTCTTCACTGATTATTTCATCAATCTCAATTTGTCCTAAGTTATCTACATCTGATTTAGTAAATTAGTTGGGTTAGATCTATCTAGTTCATCACCTTCTATTTCATTTATTGCTAACTCATCCTTAGTATCAGGATCTATGGATGTATCAGTATCTATGGTGTTATTTACAAACTCTTCTTCTAAAATAAAAAAATTATTTATCTGTTTATCGTTAGAAAATACTTGCCAATTCTTCAAATAATCCGGAATTGTAGGTCTATGCCTAACTTCAGCAGTGTATTGATGGTTAGGTTGGAAGGGTAATTTGCAAGTGCTGGCAAACATTGCTAAACTATGGGCTTGCATATTGTGTTTTCTGGGGATTACTGTAAGCTTGGTTTCTAAGAAAGTGTTAAGTATTTCTACAATGGTCCCTCTATAACAACTTAATCTAGGGTCCTTTGTCATATATATAGCATCAATATGTTTTATAACTAGTTTAAAGTCTCCTATGATAGAAACTCTTTTAGATCCTATATTCCTAACTAATTTAAGACCTAAAATTAATGCTTAATACCCAGCCATATTATTAGTACATTTAAAATTCAGTCTGTATGCATGGCCTTCTAAGTGATTATCCTCCAGATTATATATCCACACTGCTCCAAACTTATTGACTGACCCATCAAATTCAAGATGCCATAATATCTCATGCTCATAATTTTCATTATTTGGTGCAACAAACTTTTCATCCCTTATAGCAATTTGCCCATCTTGTTCATTAAAAAAATCTGAAGTTTGGTTAGTTTCATTTTGTGTAGAAACTGCAATTTCTTTTGGTTCTGTATTAATACTATCTAAAATTCCTTCTGGTGTTTGATCAGCATTATACAGGATAAAAGAATCAATGTTTGAGTGTATGGAGTAGATGGGAATTTTTTTAGGCTGATCCTGGCTACTTACCATGTATTTCATTAAGGTTTCTTGGTATAGTTTCTTAGGTTTTCCAAAAACAGAGATTGTTGCATATGACATATCTAGTTGTAAGGATCCCTAAAGTTTGGCTCCCCATGATCTTGATAACAGCATGCCATTCTTTGGTGGGATGTTAGCAACTAAAATATCCATAAGGATGCTTTTGACAATATATTGGACTAAAGTAACACACAAATGTTTAATCAATCCTAGACACTTTACATGACTGGAGTCAAATGAGAATAAGTCTTTATAAGGCCTTGTAATTTCTATGTTTAATTTCTCCATCATTGATTTGGGCATTAAGTTATGAGAGGCCCCAGAATCAAACATTGCATTGTGTAGAATTTTATCATGGATACTAAGGCTGATGTAAAAAGGTGGAACTCCTCCTTTTGTTGGTTTTCCATTCACATCTGGGCCAAATATGAGCTCTGGTTGGTCATCAAACAAGTTAACATAATCTTCATTTTCAGTGATGTTTAAGGTCTAGTTTATCTGTGATTTGTAATTTCATTCTTTATTAGTTCTGTTAAAGGAACTAAAATCTTAAGTTTCGCTATCTCTGCTCCTAGATTGAATGGCAAAGAAACGTTTTCTATTTGAAGATTTTGGACTTTTGAAGCAGGGATCTAAGTAGACTTGTCTTCCTTTCCTTTGTTGGGGATCTGCTTATGTGGATTTTTAGATCTAGTATTTTGAATTTTGTCCACTGGTTCCTTAGGTGGAAATGAGGTGGATGGCTGATCAGTAGAAGGTTGATCAGAGGTTATATCTACAATGGTGGGACCAGAAGGATTTGGGTTCTGCCTAGGGAGAATCTGGAGGATCTTTGAAACAGGGGCTTCCTTTATTTTCTTAGGTTTATTTTGCATAGTTTTCTTGGTTAGGTCGGGGACATCAGAATTATTTCTACTTCTTAGATTATACTGTTTATGTACTTCAAAGATGGCATAATCATATCCCTGTTTATAACTAAATGGCTCTCCAGACTGGATTTGTAATTGCTGCAACTTATGCAGTTCCTGCTCATCTTGGGTTAGAAAAAAAGTATCCTCATCATTTATTCCCATTAATTTTGTTTGTGTGTCTTGTTCTGGGTCTTTGGGATGGGATGTTTCTACATAATTTTCTTGAAAAGGAGGCCTAATGTTCTGATCCAGTCCATTTTTCCCAATGTTTTGGTTTTGGTTTTTTCTAAAATTTGGGTTTCTAACTGGAGGTGCTTGTTGGTTATCCTATTGTAGTTTCCTTTCTATGTTATCTATCCTATCCATTAGTTTTTCCATACTTTTGGCTAAACTATCTATTTTGATTTCAGAGGGTGAAGCTTCATCTTTAGCAGTTCCTCTTTTTCATTTCTAACTCTAGCCCTTTTAGCTAACAAATTAGCCTCAACACTAACAGCTACACTTTTGCATTGCTTCTAATGTTGGGGGGTTTATTTCCCTAATTTGGTATGACATATATGTGCTAAAACCATAATGGAACTTTATTAATGCTAAGTCAGGTGGGGGTCTAAGATTAACTGGGATGGTGTATAATATTGTTGAATCTAGTGCACTAATCTTAAACAGTTTCATTAGGTCCCCTTCTAATATTTTCATATTCTGAAAGGATTTGTGGGGGGTTCTTTTTTTTTTCCCATCTGTTCAAAATTTTTTGATGGAATGCTTCTAAACTATCAATACTGTAAACAGACAAAGCTCTAAACCATTTCCTAACATCATCAGTTAGAGTTTGGGCTAAAAGTCTCATCTGAACATTATTTGTATCAATTTCGTGCAACTCAAAGTAATATGTTATCTTGTTGACATGTCGTTGTGCAGTGTAATGTCCTGCACCATCAAATTGAACAATTTTACTTTGGTAGTTTATTGGCATAGCACCAAGTTGGGCAGGGAAAACAAGAGGAGCATATCTGTTTTCCATGGTTGTAGGCTGGGAAGGGTTAAGATGTGGATGAAGAAATAGGACTAGTAGGTTATGAATGGGAGATGATAGGTTGGTGAGGAACAGTAGGTACAAATGGTGGTGAAGAATGGACTTCAGAAAGTATTATTGATGAAGTTGAAGGGAACAATGTTGAACTCAAATTAATGGAGGATTGTTCAGAAAGCTTAGGGGTTGTGGAAGTATTAACAAATGATTGGGGAGATTTCAGAATGTACTCATCAATGGATTTTTTAGCATGTTAACTTCAAGGTCTGCAATGAATTCGGGATCTAGAACAGTTTCACTGAGTGCACTTTCAGATTTTGTTTTAAATAATGAAAGATCAAATGACTCGTCAAATGGAAGTTCTTCTAGAAATAACCACTCATCATGACATGAATTAGCTTTAACTAAAGGTGTCTGGCTAATTGAACTTTCTTCTTTTTTGGATTTTCTTGAAATTAGGTTTGGATTATCAACTATTGGGGCTGGATTTGGGTTTGGGTTAGACCTAGTAAAATGAGTCTTCTCGAAAGCCAAAATTTCAAACTTTTTAATTGTTTTTGCATGATATTTCAAGATAACTTATAACAAATGACTTTAAGAGGCTTAAAATAAAATTTTAGGATTTTCTTAAAGCTTTATTAAGACTGAGGATTTGAAGTCCCCAGTATGGTCACCACTATGTTATCACTCAGAACTTTTCCCTAGAACTTTTCAGAAGAAGGAAAGGACCAAGGTAACCACAAATCAACTTTTAAGCATAGGCTCTAGACAACCTATGGCTCAGAGAGGGCTCTCTCTATATGATTTAGATTTGTTTGCTGCAATTTTAGGCTAGTTTTGAAGGTTCAAAGGGTTTTGATTTGTATTGAAGGTTTGATGGTGGAATCCTTAAAACAGATGGATAGAATGATGTATTTAGACCATTGGGCTATGGAGTCAAACAAGGGTAGTAGAACTGGAATTAACTCACTAAAGGGAGTGTTCAAAGGGCAAGCTAGCAGAGTAAAGTGCAGGTCTTTGGGCCAGATGGGTGAAATGATCTTAACTAGGGTGAGAGAGCACTTAAGAATTCTCAAACCGGGATTAAAATGAGGAACAAAAAATAATCATGAACAAAGGGAATTAATAATCCTTTGCTATAGATTACAGGGAGACTACCTAAACTAACGAGCAGTCAAGAATTCCTTAACTTAGATAATTAGCAGAAAACATTAAAATGCATAATAGTTAAAACAGAGCGCAATGAATCAAATTTTGATATATCATTCCATATTATAGCATTCATATTTCAGATACATTAAAAATTGTGGAAAAACTTTCAAAGAAAGATAACAACACAAGAGAAAATACTTGTCTACACTTCGCTCTACACATGAATCCTGGGAAATGTCTTGTCTTTTTTCATTAGTCTAGCTTGCTGGTCCAAACAGTGATACAATAGCATACAGTCTTGTGATCAAACAATCTATAGAAATGTCTAAGAATCCACACTACATACTTCTAATTTTGAAGTATTTATTCAAAACTTATTACAAAATATCTCAAACTAACTTGAGATTAAATCTAGGAAATAAAAATATCTTCTTTCAAGAAGATAAAGACAGCTATTGAACTATTTCATGTTGTCCCTTTTATTGTGGTACTACTAGCTTTTATAGTTGGATTTGTAGCCCTTTATGTTGGCTTGCTATTGTGGTCTTTTATGCTGGAATCTTCTTCAACTTTTATCTTTCACCTAATATCCTTTGACCCCGATACTCTTTGACCCTACTATCCTATTTTCATTTGTTTACCTAGCTGCACTATTTTTACTGTGTAGTAACTTTTTACTGTAAATTTCTCACAGTAAATGAATCATTGTTTCCCATCATTCTGCATCAGGTAATTTGACATTCATCATCTGATTATATATCTCATCAGCTTCGGTATACTAGGAAAAATTGGTCTTAGTGTTTAATAAGTGTTTAATCTCATGCTGGAGAAAAAACATGTTCTCGAAGGTGTTATACAACACTTTCCCTGTTCGCAGTGCTTTTATAGATGAAGTGCTAGCTTGTACTTTAGCCAACTACTTGAGTCTATTATCATAGTCCAGTTCTGTCATAAGTTTGTCATTAATGACCAATGGACTGGGCAATCCTTTCTCCCTGAAAATTTGGAATTTGGCCATGAATCTATCAATGGCCACTTGCATGTTTTGGCACTTTTCTTCTAAGTTCAGCATTAGGTTTCTTTTGGAAAGGATCTTCCTTATTTCAAAAATGGTTTCATTGTTGTCTTCTATACTTAGCTCCTAAAGCTCATATCTGTTTTTGCTGTTAGGGAAGTGGATTAGTCTATTGGCATCCTCAAGCATGTCACCCAATTCCTCCTTGACATTCTGAATAGCTACTGTAGCTATCTTTATCAATTATGTCTTCTCAAAAATAACTTGAATAGATGGCCAAATATCCTTGACGGAGTCAATGATATTGGCCCATAATAGTTCCTTGGCTTGCCCGAGGGGTTTCTCCAATGTTAGGTCCTTTTCCAAGGCTTTGACCCTTTCACTCATCCTGTTGGCCTTCTGAGTTTCTTCTTTTTGCATAATATTGGCAAGTTTGTAATCAGTTTCTAAACTTGCCACCTTGTCCTTCAGTCTATTCATTTCCGTAGCCTGAATTAACATCTCTTCCATGGCTCTAACTAATTGTACTACTTTTTCTCCTAATGCACCTGTTGTTGTAGCTCTGTTGTAACTGGCAATGTTGTGGCAGGTGGAGATGTTGGTGAAAGTGAAGCTGCCAGTGTAGAAGGGACTGTTGTAGATACTATAGGGATGCCATTTGTAGAAGATGTGGAAACTTAATTTTATTTTAATTGGATCAAGCTATCCAATTCATTCTTTGTCTCTCTTAGTTGATCATTGAGTTTTAGGACCAAGTCCATAAACTCTTCATGTTTGTTTTGGTTATCTATGAGTTCAAGTGTTTGAGGATGTTGTAGCTGAGGTATCTTCAATTGCTTCTTTAGTGCAGCAATATCATCATTCTTCTTCTTCATCAGTTGCTCGATAGCTTTTATATCTTTGGGATCATGTCCCAACTCAATAACCAAGTCTTCCAAAGACTTAATCCTTGTATCCTTGGCCTGTGAGGAGGCCTTCTCTAACTAAAACTATGTTGAGATGTTGTTCAAAGAGTTTTGTAGCTGATGGGAAGTTATGGCTTTAACTGTAACGGTGGAGTATATCATCTCTCCAACCTATTTATGAATTTCTATCTAGTCTATGGGATGAATATCCCTTTTCAACAGTTCAAAGTCAACCCTCTTCTAATTAGATGATGCCTTGGGTTGCTGTGTTGTAGGTTTGATAAAGGACATCTGCAGCTTTCCATCCTTGATGTCAAAGGCTGACATCAGCTTTTTTTCATTTGTGGGAGTGAGCTTTAGGTATTGAGCATATTTTTGGACTTTAAGCCTCTCATTCCTCATTTTTATTTCTTTATACCTGTCCTTTATGTCTTGGTCTTTGTCAGCGAGCCTATTGAAGGAAGACACTTCCACACTAAGCTACCTTTCCAATATCTAAGTTTATGATGTGGAAGGATCTTGTATGTCTTCAGATGGAGTTGTGGGCCTACTTCTGTCTACCTCTATGTTGGTTACCTATGCTGATCCTTCTATATATTCTTACTCATAGGCTAGATTGAGCCTTTTCCTCTTACTGTGACTTGTTTCCTACTACAAATTAGAGGTGTCCATTCCTGAAGTGGAATCGCCCTCTCTATTTCTTTTAGGATTTTTCTCCTCATTCTGAGGAGTCTGTGTGACTGGAGGGCTGCTCATGGCTCTTTCTTGCTCTTCTGGTACCTGCAGAAAATATCTCTCATCAAGCTTCTTTTCCAAATCAAACAAAGCATTTTGTACATCTACCCTTGTGTTGTCTCTGTCTATTAAGGTATTTTCCACCTAGTCTTTCTGATTTTCATATGCCTCTATTTCTTGTATCGGGTGGTGGATGAAAGGTCCTAGCTTGACCTTTTTCCTTTCCTTGGTAATGAATTCTAAAGGGTCATATCTCCATACAAAACTCCTTTGGAATTTCATTCTTTGTAGGATCAAGTCTGCCTCTTTCTCTGCCTCTCTAGAATTGCATATGAAGGGACCTAATTTGTCTTTGATTTTGAAATAGGCCTTCTTCTTGGCATTGAAAAAGTCGACTTCATCTGCACTGATGATCTGCCTGTAATATTCTATGGAAAACAACCTCATGGGGAGGTATCTTAGCAACTTATATGGTGCAAGCAAGCAACCATATATTCTTATTTCTATGTGGTTTTGGTAAAGGTACCAAAACCCCACCTTGGTTTGCTTGGAATGTTGGAGGACTATTCTTAACTTTGGACTTATCCTAGGTGGAGGATTTCCAGTGAGCATAGTCATGATTGGATACACAAAAGAATCTATGAAATCTGAGTATGTATATGGTGATCCAAACTCATGGAAAAGTGGGTTCCAAAAAATGACATATCTGGGTTGGCCCCTAGTGTCAAGCTTCTGGAGAGTGAAAGGAAACTTATCTGACTGATAGTACAAAAATAGATGGTACAATACAAAGGAGTATTTGAATAATCTCTCATTGCCCATTCTTGTGAACTGTTCATGCATTCTATCAACTATGAAATTGGCAAAGTCATATGTGGTTGCAGGAGGCTGCCCTAGGGTATAAATGGACATGAAGGCAAGAAAAATTTCATCAATGTATTCACTTGTAGTGTAACCCAAAACACATGATATCATGGTTACAATGTACTAACCCCATTTAGAGAAAATAATTGATACATATGGAGGGGGATCCTTAGGGATGTGTTTTTCCTCTCTAATGAAGGCTTGGAACAACTGGGCCAATCTTGATGGGCTTAGCTTTGGATACTGGTCCAACAGGGCTCCAATTGGGAGTGAGGTTAGGTTTAGCCTTGGTTGGAACTGTAACATTTCATTAATGGACTGAGCTGTGATAGTAAATAGAACCTTTTGGTCATCAGACATTATGGCTTTATGGCTGGGGACATAGCATGCATAGCACATATGAAACAATTCTGGAAAGATATGAACTTGGGGGAACTCGTATCTGGGTAAATTGGACTCTGAGAGGCCAATATCATCTGTATGGTTCAAGTGTCTGTCTTTCCTTAAGCAATGAATTTTTAGCAGGAGTTCTATTGAACTTGTGTCTTTAATTTTGAAGTCCCTACCAGCCAGGGGAAGGTGGTCCAGGTCTAGGTGTGGAGTGGTAATGGGTCTAATGTCCATGGCGATAGGGGAAGCCATAATTCAGTTCTTATGGATTTTAATTATGCTCTAGGAGTTTTATCAGAGGTTTTGAGACTTTTCAGAGGGTTTAGGCAAGCAGTTTCTTAAAATTGGTAGTATTCTTACTCAATTTATAAATCAAAACACTGCATAGGCTAAAGGTTTTAAAATTTGTAGGGGTAAGGCATAATTCGTGGTGAAATACCTTGAATTGGGTGAATTGGCTCTAAAAGTGGTGGTTCACGGCAGCTGCAGTGGTTGGCGTAGTCCCAGTATGGGCTGAAAAGTCAGCTAGGTTGTCTATGGCATCTTCTGCAACAAACTTGAAAGTCTGGTGGTAAATTTGATGTTGGCAGGGATTGCAATGGTTCACAGAGTTTACAAAGAGAATGCATGAAAAAGGGTGAAAGAGGGCTTCGTGGCCTTTTTATGGTGAAAATGATTAATTTTGGCAGGTTCACTTTCGTATGAATAGTTGACGGTTTTCGGTTAAGTGGGGGAAGCGATTTTGGAGGGCCATACAATGTTTGACACGTAGCATCCATGGGGTCGGGGAAAACCAATTTATCAAGTGGTTATCATTCAGCCATCGAGCACGGCCGATATGGTAGGGCATCGTTGGATGAGAGGGGCGATGATCAAACGGTAGTCGGGCAGAAGAGTTGCACGAGGGGAAATGAACGAGAGTTGTTGTGTGGGGGGGGGGGGGGGGGGGGGGGCGGGGTGGGGGGGGGCGGGGGTGGGTGGGGGGGAAACAGGTGTTTAAATCACAGCGGTTTGGGATTTGTTTATGGATAAATCAAAGATTTAAAATGATCGGGCCGGGCTTAATGAGGGATTAGGGAGCCTGGTGAGGTTAATACCGAGATTAACTTAAGTTTACCGGGATTAGTTAAACTAAGTAAGGTTATATCGGGGTATTGGGAACTTTTATTTATTTTTATTAAAACCAAAGGTTGGGGTAATTTATATAGGGATTTAATTATTATATGGGATAATGGGTCTTCGGGGAATTTACATAATAATATTACAAATTAATATGAAATATAAATGGCGAAGTGGGTTTTTTCTTAGTAAATAGTTGAAATATCATGTTTTCGCACTTTTCATACCTTCAATACTTAGGATAAAGTTTTTTTCGTGGGTTTTTGAGTGAAAAGGAATTTACATGGGGGTTCCCACTTTTCCTAGGTAAATGATGTCAACCATAGGAAAGTGTGATTTTGTTAGGGTAATGAGGGGAAACAGATTTTTGATGAAGGAGGTTATAGTACTTGTTGTCCATAAGCCATCAAGCTGAGGGTACGGTCCCTCCAAAAGTTAGAGAAATGCTCTGAGCCTTTTTTACTTGTAGGATTTAAGAACTAGAACTTATTTACTGGAAATTAGTGAAGTAAAGGGGTGAAATGAATGAGGGGATGTTAAATAAACCATACTGTGAACCATTGTATTTGCTTTGTTTACTGCTTATGCATATTTGAAAAATGCATTTAAAACAATGACATAAGTGCTTTTGTGTAATCACGTGATATTTCTGCAACCTTTCTACTACTTACCTATTTACTCATCCTACCATTTTTTCTTCCTTTTATTTGGGTTCATTTAGGCTAGAAAACCCTTATCAAATACGTTTCTTTTACAAATCAAACTATTTAATTCTAGCTTTATATCATCCAAGGGCTCAGGTTAAACTGATGAGCCCCTTTTATTTACTCTACCTATCTAATGATTTGGCAAGATTACACTGTTTGGTCAAATTTTTTCTCTAACTATAAACATAAAATTCAAAACATGAAATAGCCAAGTTTAAACATTTTGACTATCATGGATTATGGCATGAATAACAAGCTGCACACAATCATTATTATGCATAAAATTAAATAGTAGTTGTATTTTGACTTGCTCACTTTCATGGTCTCTTTTTGTCTTTTGGGGTTCATATATTTTCATTTTTTTGACCTTTTCTTATTCTTTTTGTCCTTTCATTATTCTTTTAGGACATACCCTTTTTACATTTTTTAACATTTTTAATATGGAAAAAATTTGCAAAAAGAAAAGGTATGTGCAATATTACAAGGCTTAACATTAGTCATTCAAAATTGTGACTCCTATTGGTATAGGAGCCTAACAATGGCTCCACTTGGGGATGGCATTTTCTAGTGAAATGTCAAGAACTTTGTAGATGAGTAGCCCCTGAATTGTTGTTGATGTTACCTTACAAAATGTTCCTCTATGCCTCTGCATTATTGATACTTATGACAGTGAATATTTGAAAGCTTAGGGCCTTCTCTTCGGGCTTCAACTTCAAAAATCACCATCCAATCTAATATAGACTTTAAAGTATGTACAAATGGGAAATGAAAATTAGTAACTAGGTTCAAAGTAATATTTTAGCATCTGACCATTCACTGGACCATCTTCTGCTTCTGTACCATCAAGTTCTCTCAGGAAGAAAGCATTATTACCTTTTAAAGCATAAATGACATATGGGTTTTTCCATAGGAAATCAAATTTCCCATGTTTAATTTTGTCTTCCCTCCTTGAATCCCACTTGAGCACCTTGTCCCCAAGGTAGAAATCTTCAGCGTTGGTTCTCTTTGGTCGCTCGTATTCTTTCACTTGGTTGTTCTACCCTTGCCTGAGGAACATTTGCAATGAGTGGTCTTATTAGCTAGCCTCTTGACCATTACATGTTTTGAACAGTTCTATCATGATTGGAACCAATTGCTATCCTTTCATACCATTCGTTCCTCTAGGTGGAGTCCTCTTTCAGCTCTTTTCAGACTCCAAAAATATGAAAATAATGTCAAGTACTTGTCGTTTCAAACTCATAAAAGTAAATGAAATGATGTCTACTGAGTATAAGTTTAACCCTTTTCTCGACTGAGATACACTATTTTACAAAAAATGTACAACTTAATCGACGTGGTCAAGAGGTTCTCTCAAATATTGTTTTCTACCTTCTCGTTTTTGAGAGACAAATTATGAAAAGGAACATGATGGAGTTTTCTTTTTCGTCTCTTTTTCAAATTCTCTAAATATGAAAAAGATACTGAGTTATTCTTATGTCTGACTCGTTAAAACTTTACGACGAAAGACTCATCACCATGATGAGACTGAGCTTCTCCTTCCTAGGGCTCGTTAAAATTACTAGGATGGATATATTCGGAGAATGAACTTACATGACGAGCATATTCTATCCCCTTCAATATTGTGATAAAAATAATTGGGGTGCTCGCTAAAAATAGCAGGGGAAAAATGAAGATGAAACATCCTTTGTATAGACATCATGTTGCTCTTGAACATGAAACTCTTCTTCTCTCGTATTAGATTTGAGATATCCTCACTTAGTCACTTGTTCTCCCGGGTTTGGGTGATCCATTTTTCCTGTCATTTGACTATTCCATTTTGTCATCATGACCTTTAGTCTTATGTCGAGTCAAATGCTTCCACACTCCAAAGTCGTGTCGCCAGTGTTCAAGAGAAGTCCAATCTACAGTTATTTACCTTCACATTGTTTGAGTCATTGTTACAGTATTGAAAATCATTCCACTTTATTCCTTGTTTCATTTTGATGATGGGGGATTAATCATTTCCCTCCTTCAATGGGTCGCTCCCTGTCGACTTCAGCTCATTATCTAGGAAGATGACTTAGAAACTCCCTTTCAGTACCTTAGAGCTAGCATGCCCTAATGGCTAGTTCTTCACATCCAACGACAGGTCCTCATCATTGGCTTTCGATCGAGTGATTCCACGAGTGTTCGACTTTAGCTTCATTATCACATTCACGGATTATACTAGTGTACCTTGAGAGCCATTATCATTATTGGTGGTTTATCTTTTACCTGTTAATGGTCCACATCATTGGCCGATAATCAGGTGGTTTGATAGCATATTTTACTTCAACACATTTATTTCGCATGTTAGGATTCATAAGTTGATCAAGTCGGGATGGAGCGCAAGACCCTGAGTCTTTTATGTTATGACTCAGGCTACATGGAGTTATATGTCATTCATGATTGTACACATTTTTTTACATATGGTTGTGACCATACTATGGGACTTTTTATTTATGATGATCCTCGTTATCTAGATGGTTGTGCCCATACCATGGATCTTTTAATATAGTCTATACCATCTTAATGGCTACATCCATGTCGTAGATTCATGTCTTGCTCTTAGATATGTATATGTATATGCATCCTTGATTTGCAAGTCTCCTGACAATGTGTGTCTTCGTCCTTGCAAGAGCTCATAAAGCATCTCAACCATCACTCCTCGTTCTTCCTTCATGCTTTAGGGGGCATCTGTTACACAGTATTTTGTCACACCTCCTGCACTTCCCTGTGACATACCCCGAAGTGCCCGAACCATGACCATTATATAGTGTACTCATCCATGTATACAGCTCAGATCCCTCCTAATACTTTTATTAGAAAATGCCTTGAGCTTTCCCTGAAGAAATAGCTCTTAAAACACTAAAATGAGAGTCATCGCTCTTATGAAGCTTAAAATAGTGATGTTTTCCTGTTTCACGGTACTTTACCAACAATGGAATCGCTCTGTTTTCTTGTATACCCACGATGATCCCGAAAAGGGAATTTTCCCAAAGAGGATGAGAGGATTCGTGATCTAGAAGCTTCCAAAGTGGTGAGCTGAAGGTTGTTCGGTGTAGATGAGTTCGAATTCTCCCAACTTGGCCTCTTGCTCTTATCCCTATGAGATACCTCCATGAGATGAGGGCCTGGTCCTATCTTTAGAGAAGTCTTAGCTCCCTTTCCTAGCCTATATATTCAACCTCTCCCATTCCCAAATGGTTGGTCATGTTAGAGGTTGGTTGGTCTATGTCTATTTGCACCCTTATGCTAAGCGTGTTCCTAGAGGTTATTCATTTGACTTAGAGAAGGAGTGCTTGGAGAGTTCTTGGCTTGGATTTGGATTAACACTCAAAGAGAGCCTTTCAACATCAAGTCTTTGGTTGTAAGCTTCCCTTTATTTCCTAATAATATACAATTGTTGGTTCATCTTCCCAAAATATATATGCTCATGCATTATTTAGCTTGATGTTCCTTAATCAATTAAGTAGGTTGTTATTGGATTTTCTATTGGTTTTGCCATGCCTTTTTGTTTCTTGATCACTTGTGCAAGTACATAAACATTTAGAGAAGCAGGAACAAGTCCGTGACACAAGAAGTTTGAGGCCCTCAACAAAGGAAATCGAAATAGCATCAGAACAAAGTAGGCCATCTCCTTTGTTCTTCTTTTCAATTATAACCTAGGAAGATGTCTATGTGATTGTCACTTCAGTTGCTAGAAAAACTCATTGAGCTAGAGGGATCATCTATGTCCGCAGATAGGATTAACCTTGTCAACAGAGCCATATGGTATAAGTATTGGGCATGGAGGTACCAATTTATGTGGATGTTTTTGGAGCACGTGATGAGAAAGAGAACCATTAGGACATTATGATACGAGCATATCTGGATGTGGTAGTGAAGAGTTCTCTTCTAGTTCCATGGTAATTTGTATGAGGGGATAGGCTATTGAGGTGACCTAGCAAGTCATGAAGGGCAGGAATGCCATGTGACCAAATAACAAATATATCATCCATAAAAAAAAATTTGGCATATGGGCTTTAAGAGCCAAGGGTTGATGCCTTTAATTTCAAAATGTTCAATGAATATGTTAGTGATCACAAGGGATAGAGAAGATCCCATCATCGTTCCTTCAATTTTCTCATAACAAATGCCCCGAAAGGAAAAGAAGGTGGAGTTAAGGCAAAACTTGATGAGGTTGAGGGTTCTAGGATCCACAAGATTGAAAATTAAAGCAAAGGTTTCGAGAACAGGGATTTTTGTGAAAAGAGATACCATGTTGAAGCTAACAAGGATGTCATTAGGATCAAGGTGATGGTGTAAGGTTTGATGGATAAAATGGGTTGAATCCTTAATGTAAGAAGGGGAGTGTCCAATAAACAGTTGAAGCTTATTAGTAAGAAACTAGGAGAAGGAAAGAGTAGGAGCTCAAATGGAATTCACAATGGGCCTAAGGCAGATGATTTTTTTTATGAATTTTAGGTTTCCCATAGATCCTAGGTGTAATAGGGTGGGATGGGATAAGGCACTTTTGAATTCGAGAGGGGGGAAGAGAGGAAGATTTTATAACTTTAGTTACCATGTTAAAATAATTGAATTAATAGGGTTTTTGGGAAGTGATTTATAAGATGAGAGTGATAAGATCTCAAGAATTTTACCCCAAAATCTAAGAATTCATGATGATTGCAGCATTAAATTTCTCTGTTTTTAAGACCAAAATGTTGAGGTTATTATTAGGATCACAAATGACACAAAATTCTTTGATGGAAAGGTTAGAATGAGGAGGTTTTTCATGCCTAAGAATAGTAACACACTCTTGACGAATCTCCTTCGCTTCATGAGAAGGCAGGTTATGCATGATTGATTCAATGGCACACAAGATGTATTCTGATGAAATATTGAACATGGCATCAGTTAAAATTCATTAACTATGTGATGCAGATACATATATGGAGCACAAAGTTCGATGGAGATTGGACCAGAGCTTTCCAATGTTATGGGATGGTCACATGATGATGTTGGGTGAGATTTTAAATTTTTTGTAGATATTTGCATTAGGATGTGAGTTTTGTTTTTAGAATAAGTTGGAGGAAATGTTTCCTAATGTAAATGTAATTTTAGTTTCCCTTATTTTGTGAGAAGGGGAAACGAACCATTAGTTGTGACTCTTGGTTACCCAGGTTAACTTTATTTATAAATAAATCGGTATTTGATAAGAAGAGTGTGTGTAGCAGAGGAGAAGGGTAGTTGAAGAAGAGAGGAGAAACTCAAATGCTAGGAGAAGAAGAAGAGGATGAGAGCCTGGGCTGCACATGCCCACATTTTATATATGGCCAGGCTTAATGTATATTCAAGCTAATTAATGAGTAATATGTTTATGTGCCTTTGTGTTTGTAATTTCTCTATCTATGTTATTAATGAGATTTATTGGTTGCGTTTGTAAAGTCGAATCTAAATGTGTCATGATTGTATGCCTTTATGTCAAGGCTTTATTTTAAGTATAATATGGGTTGAACTTATTTATCCTTGGTTGTATGAAACTATATCTTCATATTGTGGTCATAGTTGTTGCTGATGTGGTGGGGATATGTTGTTGGTCTGAATATTGATGAGTGGTTTTCACTGCTGGTATATCGTACTACCATATAAGTGTCATAGACTCGATGAGTTGTTGATTACAAGAGTGTTTTTTGTGTTTTTGCAAGCGATCCTGTGTAAGTTGAGTATTGTTAGAGTAAAATATAGTACCTTGCGTTAATGCCTCTTTGACTGTATCAATTGGTGGAGTATATGGTGAGAATACATGTTTACCTTTGTGGGATTCCTATTCTAAATTCCATAGAAGAATGTGTGCCTACGTTTGGAATAGTGGTTGTGTGTTTTTGTTGGTAATTAATATGTTGTTGCAATAAAAAAGTTGGACCCTGTTTTGAATTTTGTTCATACCATTTTAGATTTGTTTGGTTATTTTGAGTGAGAGTGTAATCCAGGAAAAGAAAGGTGTATGAACTCATCCCTTGTGTCAAGGACCCATTCAAACCCATGTAGAAATGATTAGGAACCAAACTGAGCCATTTCACCAGCCCAGAATATGAAAATATGGATTTTTAGGGCACTATGAAAATATTTTGCAACGCCTACAGAATTTTGACTGCACTGCAAAATTATTTTGCAGCACCTACAACAAATAGTTTTCAGGGTTGCGTGTGAATTATTGAAAGCCTGTTTTGGCCAGCATGTTATGTCATCTAATAGTTTGAATCTTGTAGAGCTTAATGGGTTTTGAATAAAGGTTTCTAGGTGGGATAATTCCCACACATGGCACTTGGCAAAGGAAATCTCCATTCTTTTTTTCTCTAAGTTAAGTTAATATATTGATATATAACAAAAATGTACAGAGAGGACTAAGCCTCAGTAGAGTTTAACATAGTGTTTCAGAATATATCTGTACTTCCCCAACATTGGGGAAACCGGTCCACATGAACAAAAAACTAGACAAGGTATCAGTCCTTGAGATTGGAAACAACAAAAAAACCAGTGAAATTTTACCATGACAGAGGATCCAGACAAAAGACTAGATTCCAGCAGAAACTAACATAACAAAAAGACCAGACAAAAGACACCTGGCAACCACGTCATATTATTTGAATTCATTCGGCATGGGTTCCTCAACAATTGGGCACACGTAGTTATCCTCCTCCTCCATCGACACTCTGCCGTGTGGCCCAGCTCCACCGCCATGTGGCTCATCCGCCGAATGGGCGTCGCCATGCTTTCTAGTCACCACATGCAGAGCTAACCCGTCATAGCCGATTCCACCTGGGGAGTGTGTGGTTGTAGAGCTACCACCCTTAGCATGCTGACTGCCACCAATATTCTTGCCATGCAGAGCAGAATTACCTTCGTCCAGCAAGTTCTTTCCTGTGTCTCTACCATTACCGTGTCTGCGAGCTTCCTCTTGCCGCAAGTTAGAAATTTCCACTTGAGAAGCAGGCTGCTCATTGCCTTCTGTGAAAAGGATGGAGATTATAGCAATAATTACTGGCCTATTCGGGGTACTGCAAAATCTAAATTGGGTTGAGTGGGGAGCAGGATGAAGGGGCAAAGGAAAACTAGCAGAGTGAACTGCAAAATCACCATGATTTGCACTTGAAGACTGAGCATGACCTCATCCACTGCGTGTACTAGGATATCTTCCCGAACCATATCTCTGGGGATGACGCAGTTCAGGGGAGCGAGAGGAGGCTGCAGGTTCAGGGTGTGGATTAGTCTAAGGGCGGGAACTGCCTCCCCAAGTTCCGCCTCTTCGACTTCACATGCGATGTCGCACCATGTTGGAATTTCTAGCTGAGTAGTTAGAGGGAGCTATGACAGAAGGAGCGACGATTAGATAGCAGAAACTGGAATGGGAATGATGATGCCCATTTCCAAAATCAACGCAACAAACTAACCAGCAGTGACGCCCAATTACTATGTGGGAGTTGGGTTCAGAAGCTTGGAGTGGGCAGTTGCAATGGAGTAGGGGAGAAGGAGAGACAATGAGCCGAGGGGAATCCATGTTTGAACAATTAATGGCTCTTTTTCGATTCAAGCCTACATTAAATCTCACGTGCGGTGTGTCAAGAGAGCGGCTTAGTGTGGTATGGGGAGAGGCGCCATCTGCCAAGTGGCCCGTCCTCTTGCCGTCATTCTTCATCATTTCCATTAATTCGCTATGTGTCACCCACATCTGGGTAGGAAATATTCATTCTTATTTTGAGCACATATTTTAATTAATTTGATGAAATTCTAGAATGTGTTTAAATACATAGTTGTGGGTGCTTGTGTTGGACTATCATGGGTTATGGAAAGCTAGGGTAACCCAGCCTGACCTCATCACTATGATTTATGGGACCATGAAACCTCTAATTCATATAGCAATGAACCTACAAAATTCACACCGCCAAAATAAAAATAAAAACACATATGCAAGGTATTTTCACGCTTGACTTCACCAAATACCAACTATGCCAATGTGGGGCTAGACCTATCTAGACTCACTTGAGGTCAGTCAATATATTGGCTTAATGTAGGGGGTCAGACTGATCATTTATTTCCATGGCTAGTGGATTGGTACAGGGCTCAATCACCCAACTATACCCCGTGTAATTTAGGGCTCAGGACTGACTTCTCTCCCTTCCACACTATGTATTTTTTCTTTAGCCAGAATGCTCGTTCTTCCAGTTGTTTGACCACAAGTGTTATGAAACCAGCTCAAAAAAGATAGAAAAGATAGATCAACGCCTTAGAATTCAGCCTCTTCGAGGGGGCAACCTCCTTTACATTACATAAATGAACAATTCTTGGATGATTCAAATGACAAAACCTCCTTCTATATATAGGAGTCTAAGGAGTCACAATATAAACCAGCCGACCTAACAATAATAATAT
>APFE031219933.1:122225-141768 GCA_000404065.3 Pinus taeda
CTATCCATCACATATGCCTCTCGAATCTCACTCCTTTGATCCCATGATCAGAAACCAACATTATGAATAAGAAATGTGAAAACACAAATAAAACAAGATCTAGAAAATTGAATTAAACACACATAGATTTAACATGCTGAAACATTTATACTAAAGGAAACAAAATTTTTTATATACCAGAGCCCCTATTTTCCTAATGGCCTCTCAGCCTAGGTTTTCAATGGTACTAGGCGTCACCTCCTAACACTTACAGGTTGGCTATATATGATAAAAAAAATCCTAAACAACCTAACACAATAGGAATCTTTTCCATACCAGCTAATTCCTTCTAGATGCTTCTAAAAGAATTAAAAAATGCATAAACTATAGGAAATCATATCCTCTCTCTTTGGCTTCCACACTGCCCTATCTAGAAGAAACCATAATCAATTTCAGTTGGGGTGGTGGTTGATACTCTTACATCAAATTCCCACACTTGGAAAAATTTCAAGATCTCCTAATCATGTGCATCCTTACTGCATCCCATTCACCTCACCTCGGTCTTCTTTTCCACATATATCCTTGAGCTTTTCCTCATGCTCAACAATGAGCTGCAACTAAGCTTCCACTAACACCTCACCAACTTTCCTCCATTGCTTGGTCATTTGGCATGATAGTTTCACCTCCTATGTAACCTTCTTGAGCTTCCTCACTCCTCTAGTCATTGAAAACTTTTTCACCTCTTCTCCATAATTCTACCCATAACCTCAGTTGTGGAATTGTCCTTTTGCAAGAAATACTCCCTTCTTCCTGTGCTCTGATACCACTTGATGAAATATTGAACTTAGGGTCACTTAAAATACATTATCTATGGTTTATGGGCCCATGAAACCTCTGATTCTTGTAGAAATGAACCCACAAACTTCACACCCCCAAAATAAGAAAACCCATGTGCGTGATCTCCACACACTTGACTTCACCTTAGACCAACTACATCGATTTGGGGTTAGACTCAACTAGAGTCACTTGAGTTCAGTCAGTACAGTGGCTTAATGTCGAGGGTCGATTTGATTATTTATTTCCATGGCCATCCAACTAGTACAAGTCCCAATCACTTGATTCAGCCCCGCCTAAGTCGAGGGTCGGGACTGACTTCTCTCCCTTCCACACTATGTATTTTTTCTTTGGCCTGAATGCTTGTTCTGCAAGTTGAATGACCACGTGATAGGGTTTATGCAGACACCATCCATCACATATGACCCTTGAATCTCACTCCCTTGATCCCTTGACCCCATGATCAAAAACCAACCCTATGGATAAGAAATGTAAAAACACAAATAAAACAAGATTTGGACACTTGAATTAAACTCACATAGATTTAGCATGCCAGAATATTTAGATTAAAGGAAACAAAAAAATTTATAGACCATGGCCCCTCTAGGCCTAACGACCTCTCGGCATGGGTTTTCAATGGTATTGGTCACTACCTCCTAACACTTGCAAGTTGGTGATATATGATAAAATAAATCCTATAGAAGCTAACATAATAGTAATCTTGTCCCTCGAAACTAATTCCTTCTAGAGGATTCTAGGAAATTAAAAATTACATAAACTAGAGGAAATCGGGTCCTTTCTCTTTGGCTTCCAAGTTTTCTTTTCCAAAAGCATTCAAAATTAATTTTAGTTAGGGTGGTGGTTGATGCTCTTGCACTAAACTATCACGCTTGAAAAAAAATTATAATATCTTGATCATGTTCCCCATTGCTACATCTTGCTCACTTTTCCTCAGTCTTATTTTTACATCTATCCTTGATCTTTTCCTCGTGCTCAACAATGCATTACAATTGAGTCTTTCAGTGTCATAGATTCACCTCCTTTGGAACCTTCTTGATCTTCCTCACTCCTTTGGTTGTTGCACACTTACTCACCTCTCCTCAACAATTCTACCCACAACTATAGTTGTGGAATTTTCCTCTCGTAGGAAATCCTCCCTTCTTCCCGCGCTCTGATACTACTTGATTAAATCCCAAATCTGGGGTCACTTCAAATCCATTAAATGTGGTTTATAGGCCCATAAGACCTTTAATTCATGCACAAATGAACCCTTAAACTTCACACCCCCAAAATAAAAAAAACCCATGGATCTCTACGCACCTGACTTCACCAAAGGCTAATTGTGCCAATTTGGGGTTGGACTCGACTAAACTCACATAATGTCAGTAGGTAGAGTGGCTTAAATTCAAGGGTTAGGCTGATCATTTATTTCCATGGTTAGCGGACTAGTACAGGGCCCAACCACCCAACTGGGCTGCACCCAAGTTAAGGGTCAGGACTGACTTCTCTCCCTTATGCACTTTGTATTTTTTCTTTGGCATGAATGCCCATTATGCCAGTTGATTGACCATGTGATAGGGTTTATGAGGATACAAGCCATTGCATATGATTCTGAAATCTCACTCCTTTAATCCCATGATTGGAAACCAAACCGTATGGATAAGAAATGTAAAGACACAAATAAAGCAAGATCTGGACAGCTAAATTAAATGCACATAGATTTAACATGCTAGAACATTTAGATTAAAGGAAACAAAAAAATTTATAGACCATGGTCCCTTTGGGCTTCACGGACTCTCGGCCTAGCTTTAAAGGTACTAGTCGTCACCTCCTCACACTTGCAAGATGGCTATATATGATCAAATAAATCCTAAACAACCTAACAGAATAGGAATCTCATCCCTACCATATAATTCCTAAAGGCTTCTAAAGCAATTAAAAATGACATATATCAGAGGAAATGGTGTCCTCTCTCTTTGGTTTCCATGTCGCCCTGTCTGAAAGTGTCCAGAATCAATTTCAATTAGGTGGTGGTTGATGCTCTTGCATCATCTTCAAAAGGAATTCTCTTAGCAGAGAGGGAAAAAATAAAATCTTTTTTCTAAAATCAGAAGGGCAGGGGGAGGTGAGACAACTGATGAAATATTTACCACTTTGGAATGAAGGTTAAATAAGGGTGGAGGGGATGGAGAAGAAGAATAAAGTGATGGGGGAGGCACTTCCATTGACGAACAAGGAGAGATTAAGGGGTTAGGAAGAGGGTTAGAGTGAGAAAGGAAGCGATTATGATGAGGGGAGGAAAATGAAACATTGGTTTATAAAAATATTGATATATTTTTATTATGAAAGTTTGTTTGACTATAAAAAACTAGTTTTTATCATAATGATATTTTTCATTTTTTTAAATATAATGCATATGTCACAAAAAAATATGAGAGACAAACAATGGAAATGATAATTCCAAATATCTAAAGAATAATATTGTGGAGTAATAATATATAATTAATATATAGTTAGATAACATAATAAAATAAAGGGAAGACATAATCAAGATAACTACCTCTGATTATTATTAGGTTTTAACTATAAACAGAAGGTGTTTATCTATGTACTTGTAATCTTTTAGGTTATGAATATTAAGTCAATATTCAATTGTATTCTTTCGTTATGAAACATTTTATGCTTTCATTATGAAACACTTGGTAACAAAGGAAGCTTTCATTGTTGTCACAAGTGATTTGCTCCCTTTTTTGTTAGGCTTTCATAACCATTGTCAGGTATTTGTTCCCTCTAGATTTTTTTTCTCATTTTAATCCTTGGAAAATGTAAAATGAGGATGCAAATCCCTCTCCTCTATTTTGGCATGAAAATATATTTGCATAAAGTCAAATTATAGTCCTCCAAGAGAACATAGCGCTTTTGAGACACTATCCCATGGAAGACACATCACTTCCAAAAGCATAAATGTGATTCTTTTAGTAATAGAAATAGATCATTGAATAATAGAATTATCTAATTCATTAGCATTATCTACTTCATTAGCATACTTTGGTGATCACCAATCTTTCAATGGAGGTGGTAAATCCAAATATCAATAATTCCAATCCTTCACCACTTAGCTTGCATTGGGACACTAAAATGATGCTCCCTTAATTTACAAGTGTTTTTTTATGGAAAACAGGTTGATGCATAGACCCAAGAATCTCCCTTTTATTTCATCCATTAATTGCATCTGTTGAAATGGGATAGCATCACTTTGCTAGACTATCATTTTCAAGGATAAATTACCCAACTATGAGTGAACACCAAACATACCTTGTATAATTATTCCTTCCTTGTGATGAACTCAATAATGGGGTCTTTTACCATAGTCTTAACACCATAAAAAGTTGTGACACTCTCTACATTGTTCTTACAGGAATGTGCCCTATTGGTTATGCATAAATTCTTTATGTAATGTGGCTTCAACTTTGAATATCACATAAATGAATCATATATTAATACATTGAATCCTTCTAAAAGTTTTAGGTGAATCTCTCCTTTGTTGATTTTAAACAAGTAGTTATAATTAAATTAAGTTTTGATTTATTTGTTTCTCTCCACCATGAAGTTACTTTGGCCCCTAGTTCATCCCTTTCATTATCCTTTCAAAATGATCTTCCTAACAAAAATAAGTTGCGTAACCATCCCATGACATCTCGTATCTATCTCACTTGACTCCCACTCCAACACCCTCCTCTTGCAGTTCAACCTCCCCACCTAGCATAAGATAATATTACACTTTTCACAAGATGACCTCTCACACTGTCATAGCTTATCGTGACTTTGATCATTCATGAGATCCTAAAGCCTTATTTTGTGAGATACAAACCCCTCTCATGGACATAATTGATGTGGAAAATATGGTTGGTCATGATCCTGGCCTTGTATAAACGACTCACCACACTCCTTAGCCCATTTCTGCTATGACCTTTACCCACAACTACTAGATTAAGAATTGAGTGGTCATGTAGATTACGGAAAATGGTATTCAAAATAATTTTATAGCCATTACCCATGTTAAGTTATTGGCTCGACCAATTACTCCTTTTTTTGACCCTTACCATCTTGGTTGGGTCACCAAATGTGCTCAATGCTTATTCATGTCATCACAATGTCCCAACACGCTTACAATCATTCTCTATTATCATGAACAAATGGTGTGAAAAGTCACTCAACTAAGTCTATAGACTTATTTCTAGGTATTCCTTATGAGTTTGAATGCTTTAAGGCTAGTGATTAAGGGAGAGTGTTAGAGTATATAAGTCCTATTTTCTTATGTGTGGTCACGAAGTATTGTGTCCCTATTATTTATGGTTTGATTAGATCAAGTTAGGTTGAGAGACATTATCCAATTAGTTAGCTTCCTATATATGTGTATAATTGAGATGTATATTTATACATGTAACATTATTTGATTAACAAAATGAGAGAGTGTTTATGCATTTCTAATTTTAGATAGTTTAAGCTTACAATTCCAACAAATATTTATTGGATTTTAGACAAAATTGGTAGAAAAGGGACCAAATTGTAGAATAGTGAGACCATTTGAAATGTCTTATAAGCATAAGAATTTAAACTTTTGAATTGCTTTATATTATATAAAATATACATTTGTAAAACCATATATATATGAGACATTGAAATATTTTATATATGTACCACATTGTTCATATTAAAATATTTGTTATATTAATGTGTTTTTAAATACACGTGAATATCTGGCATATTGAAATATATTTTATTTATGTCTAACATTGAATATTTTTTTATTATTAATATTTTTAAATGTCACATATTAATTTTAAATTAAGAATTGAATGAATTACACATCTTTCACGTATTACTCTTATCATAAAGTAATTTTCTTTTTATAGTTGTCTAATAATGTCATACGGAGGCCGACATACATTTGATGGCAAGTTGCGATGCGTAGGGGCATTCAAACATGTGGAGGACAAGTCGGCTTGGGCAACTCGACTCGCCCTTCCACCCGTATTAATAAACAATGCAATGGAGTCATTTGGACATCGAACTTTCGAACAAGCAACTCGAGCAAGGAGAAGTGCAAAGTTGGAAGGTGTAGTCGCAACGAAGAATGGAAGGCATAGCTCTATGCACCAAACCTTCGGTAAGGCCACACGGAGGTAAATGCACAGGTCTCGATTTTGGGTGAGGGTAGGTAGGAGCGCCCGTCGTTCGGAGGAGCGCGGGTAAGCCTCGGGTGAGGGTGCCCGCCGGGCAGAAGTAACCGACACAGGTGTAACTCGGGTGAGAGCGCCCGGCATTTGGTTGGTGAACACGGGTGACTCGTGGGTGAAGGTGTCGGTTGTTGGGTGAATGAGTGACTCGGGTGAGTCGCCTGTCGTGCATGAAGATACAAGGTTCGGTTGAGGAGTGCAGTTGGCAGCTCGTGTGAGAGCGTGCCCGCCCGACTCGGGCAAAGAACTTTGGTTATCACATGGAGGTGTGGAAGTTGTAATTTTGGCTAAGTATGAAACTTGGTGTTTCCTAGGTATACTTGTAAAGATTTGTAACATTGAAAGATTATATAATATATTGTATTCAGGCAGACTCATTGTTCAGGGAGTTGCCCCTCCCTTTATACTGTATTGTGTTCTCTTGTATAATTGCTAATGATAATGAATGTGTATGGGTGTTCATTGGCATAAAGGAAACATAATAATTACTTGGTTGAAAAACACAAACTAAGTAGGACATATGGTTAGGCGTAGTCCATGAACATAAATATTGGAGAGAAGAGAGTGTTTAGTGGTGCTGCACCTTGCCAAGAGCGGTTGAAAGACTACCGTCGGCCTGGGGGCGTGACTGAACCCATAGAACATATAGAGAAGACAATTGAAGAGCGCTATTGTGTATAGTAACCCCGATAAGCTCTCTGTAGTTCTCTTTTCTATCACCCTCTTGAATGTTGTACTTTTCACCAATATCACACAAAAAAATCAAATTAGCTCTATACCCAGTATGATGCTTTATTCCTACTTGGATTTTAGAATTTTGCACACTTTACTCACATTGGTGCACCATACATGAGCAAAGCAAAAGCACTTCCTGTAATGTCATGTCGAATCAGAGAAATCATTTTTGTTCATACACAACTAACACGACTATTCATATCTATAAAAATGCAAAAAATAGGTTTGATTGTGATCTATAAAAACAGAAATTCATATCATATCTATGATTATAGAGGACTGAGGCACAACTTTATATTAGGGATTTTGTGGCGCTGAGAGACCTAAAATTCCAACCCCCAAGCGCATGAAGTTGTTCATCATTTCTTTGTTCTCGAACGCTGAGTTTTTTACTTGCGTCACAGAGGAAAACAAGAAAAAAAACAATGGCTCTAAGCGGGGAGGTGGCACAAGTCTTGCGCTTACAACATTTGTAGTATGGGCATACAACTATGGGAGGATGGGTGTATACTTATACCCGTTTCATCACTTGCAATTTACTTTGCTTTTTCTCTGTGTCTGCATGGATATTCTCTCACTTGTTGGACGACGATGCAAATAAACGTCATGCAGAATGAGAAAGTTGACTTGACCACATTATACAAAGAGAAAAGTACATGTTATTCAAATAGTTTTTGGTTGATCGTGCCTCAACAAATGCATTCATGCCTGCCTAGCAACTGTTGACAACAACACAAATCTTTAATACGGTATTCCCATCCCACATGCATACAGACAATTAGTAATTTAGTATTCAGAAAGCATCACCACCTTTGCTTTTGTTGATCCCCGAAGAACGGTTCACAGGGAATCTCTCTCAGTTGAATCTTTCCTCTATTTTCTTTATAGGTATCTTAGGATTAATTTTCATAGGTACCTGGTATTCATTTCTAAGTTTAAAAAGTGTGTCTACATGCTTTTTTCGTTTTAGTTGTAACTAAAGAGTTTTCCATAAATGCCAAGGAAATGCTCTTCTCCATCGCTTTTAAGTTGGAATCTTTCCTCTATTTGTATTAAAATGTGTCAGGGGAGCTTTTTTTCTGCGGTTTAATTGTAACTAAAAGTTTTTTGTAAATGCCAATGGAATGCTCTTCTCCATCGCTTTTAAGTTTGAATCTTTCCTCTGTTCGTATTAAAATGTGTCGGTTTAGTTGTAACTAAAAAGTTTCTGTAAATGCCAAGGAAACGCTCTTCTCCATCGCTTTTAAGTTGGAATCTTTCCTCTGTTTGTATTAAAATGTGTCAGGGGAACTTTTTTTCTGCGGTTTAATTGTAACTAAAAATTTTCCGTAAATGCCAATGGAATGCTCTTCTCCATCGGTTTTAAGTTTGAATCTTTCCTCTGTTCGTATTAAAATGTGTCAGGGAAAATTTTTTCTGTACGATTTAAATGCAGCCTCAACAACTATTTCACACTCTCCGGCCAATAAGCCCATGCATAGTATGCCATCTTTGGATTATATAATATATATAATATATCTTTATTTTACATTTTTTGGTGGAAAAAAACTTATTTAATTAATATAAATAAAAAATACGTACCTTGCAAGTATTTCTTCTTTTTTTCCATACACCATTGGAATCTGTAAAAGATCTCATGTGTAATCTATTTCTTAAATTGGAGTTTATGTTCAATTTTGTTAAGGCTATTCAACTTAGTGTTGTCTATGCCCTCCAAAAAAATAATATGCAAGAGTATCGTCCCTTACAAAACACTGAATTTACTATAAGTAATTAATGTTGCTTGTGTTAATCTTGACTCTTTGTTCAAAAGTAAATCTGCTATCTTGGAATTGATATGATGGAAGGTGTTGTCCTAATGTGTTTCAACGTTATAATTAATATGGGTGGACTGAAGCTATTGAAACCCTTCATGGAGTCTATGATGCCCTTGGTGCCTCCATATATCTAAATGTGCTCCACGCCAAGCCATTTTGCCACAATCCGGACTCCCCACAGGGCTATAATCTTTGCTTTATTGTTTGTTCCCTGTCAGCCTTCCCACCAAAAGTGGAAAAAATTGTCTAGTTCAATGACTATGAAAGCACCGCACCCACATTTTCTCATGGAGCATGCACAATCAAAGAACCCCACGGGGAATACTTGCCATATATCTATGAGTTCGCATTTCCCATAGTTGTTCCTCCTCTTCAATGCTCCAATTTCATTGAAATATGTTATTGTATTAATGACATCTTCCTGAACCATGCTCCCTTTTGTTCAAAAATAAGTGTGTTGCGGTTGCGCCAGATGGTCCATATAATGTATAGAGGGAGAAATCTATAACTTATTTGGGTTTTTGAACCAAGACAAAAGGCAAGAATTCAATGAATGATAATGACGTAGTGGATCAATGTTGTAGTATTCCACAACCCATCCCAAAGTGCCCTCGGAAATCAACAATGGAGAAACAAAATGAGCAGTGTCTTCTATTCCCCTCTTACACAAAAGAAAAATTCCCAGACCCGAGAATCCTCATCATTGTAGATTTTTCCATGAATTGCCAACCAAATGAAACATTTAATTTTATTAGGAATATCCCACTTCCATATGACCTGAGTCCAGATTGGAAAATTATTTTCCTTCTCTTTCCTGCGCAGATTGTTGTATATGTCTTTAACTATCAAAAGTCCCTTCTTAAGAATGCCACCCCATGTCATGTCATCCTCTTGTTCACTGAGGGTGATGGCATTTCAAATTCTAGTGAAATAGATTTCCCATTCACATACATATGCATTTGGCATCTCTAATTCCCCTATCCTCGTCCATGCTTGTTTGTCAATATTATGTAAATTTTGTTGAAAAATATCTTTAAGAAAGGGTATATCTTTTCCGTGAATGAATTTAAGGATGTGAATAGATAATGAGTGGTTTTCATTCATACCTTAGATTGCATCTAAGCTGATCTTGATTTTGGAGCCATCACTAACCTCCTAACGAACAAATCCCAAAAGCCACTGTAATATTTTCATCATATTATTCCAAATGTAGGATGAATTTTTTTCTTCCTTTCCCCACTGCTTAACCATGTAGAGAAAGATTATATGTACATGTATTTTTCCTTTATAATAAGTGGCCATATACTAGATCTGGGCAAAACCCTCCACATGTTTTTAATGATTAATGTCGCGTTGAAGGTAGAAGGGTCTATGATCCCCCAACCACCTTCCTCGATTGTTCTAGCTATTAGAAACCACTGAACCAAATGTATCTTCCCTGAGTGTTGTGTCCCTCCCCAAATAAAGTGTCCCATGATTGATTGAATCCTTTTAATACCTTTCCGAGTCAAAAGAAATAGGTGCATCCAATATACCAAGATATTTTGTAGCACTGCTTTTATCATTATCATTCTACCTCCCATTGTCAACCATCTATGCTTCCAGCAATCCAGGTTCTTGTGGAACCTATCGACAAACCAGTCCCTATCCTTGTTACAATAATCATTCGGCTTCAGCCTGAACCCTAGTTATATTATACCTTCTTCAATATGGTTGGAACCAACTCCAAAGAGCATATTGATGTCCTTGATCACCGGTTCCTCACTATTGTTATGTATCAGGATAGATTTTTCGCCATTCGTACATAATCGTGTTGTGTTTCCAAATGAATTAATGATGTTATGTATACATGTCCATTCACCAATTATATCATGTCCTCTAAATATAATAACATCGACAAACATTAAGTGAGAAACATCTTACTGTCTAGATACCCTTACCCCTGAAATTAATCCTTTGTCCCTTGCATCTCGCATTTTCCTGCTCAAAATTTCAATCACTAAGAGAAATAGCATGGGGGATAGCGTGAAACCTTGTCTCAGTCCTCTGTGGGCATAGAAGAATTGTGATGGCAACTCGTTTATGATCACAGAAAAGTTAGTTGTCTTAATGCACACCATAATTTAGCAAATATTCATAGGAGACATACTTGCTTTAACCAATACCAATTTAAGAAATTCCCAATCAATGCAGTCGTATGCCTTGATTAAATCCACCTTGAGGAGGCAAGAATTTTTTTCCCGGGATTTAATAGTGCGAAGAATCTCCTAAGAAATACCAATGGCATCCTGAATCTATCTACCCTCAATGAACCCAAATTGTTCTTCAGTGATATGCTTAGATAGTATCAGATTGATTCTACAGGAAATCAACTTTGAAATCATTTTATATATTGAATCGGATTAATTCTATCGGAAATCAACTTTGAAATCATTTTATATATTGAATTGCATAGGGATATCGGCCTAAAGTCTGCAAATTCCAAGGGGTTCTCCTTCTTTGGTATCAGTGTTATAAATGTGGCATCGATAGCCCCCGAAAGAAATACTTTAACCCTATATTCCTCAATAGCCACCAAAAGGTCTTGTAACATCAATTCCATGAAATAAATAAATAATGCAACCCCCTACCTGTCTGGACCCAGACTCTTTTCCTTCGCACATTCCCTCAAAGTTTTGATCAACTCTTCTCTAGAAATTGGATGTCCAAATTTTTCATTATCCTCCACAAAAAACGTATTAGGGACGAGAGAAATAAATTCTAATTGAGAGGAAAAAGCATGCTCCTGGGCCATAAATTGGCCCTTAATATGAGAGATAACATCTTTTTCCAAAGAAGATTGGGAGTAAATATTATACCATCTAAGTCTTTTGATCTTCCTTATGGATTTGGTATGTTTTCTAAACGTGAATTTTCGGTGGAAGTGCTTGGATTTTTTGTCTCCTGCTTGGAAATACAAATGTTATAGTAAAATATTATGACAATCAGCTTTAAAGACAAATATTATAATTAAACATTATGACAATTAGCTTGGTATGGGGTAGAGATTTGAGATATTAATGTTATATGCATCTCAAAATGTGTTGTTTTTTTGTTTATTAATTTTGTTGTTCTATGTTTATTTTTAATAATAAAAAAAATGTGTTCATTAATTTTGTTGTTCTATGTTTATTTTTAATAAAAAGTATGGTTTAGTTAAAAATTATTTAATAAATTTTAGAATAAAATAATTATAATTTAGAAGATAAAAGTAATATTTTTTAAAAAATATGAAATTTTAATGTTAGAATTATAAATAATTAAGTTATTAATTTAATTGATGATTTTAAATCTAATTCTATGTGGCTAGATGCATATTTTGTTTTATCTAACTAATCAAACTATCCAATTCTTAAGACTTAATAATTTCGAATGGTGTAATGAAATATGGATATTGATGATCATTTTTTCGTGTACAAAATTAGAAACTTCTAACGCTTTGGGTGGATGCTCCACCCACCATCATGGACAAATAATGTTTCAAATGATATTTAACCATATCACTTGTATGCATAGTTTGGACAATAATATTGTGGATTATGTGATATCAAATATCTCTATACAACCAAATAGTCAATTTTGACATTTTAAATGACCATGAGCACAACTCTGATACTATACCTTTGACCCTATAAATATTGTCATGCATAAAAGCTCCATTTGAACTCTGAACTTTGTCATGCATAAGAGCTCCATTGAAAAGAACTCTACTAAATAAAGGCACTTCCTTTTTACAAAAATAAAGTTGATCTCTTCTTAAACTTACTTAAATATCATATCATATAAGAGCAATAGATTATAATTTTATGACAACTCTCTCTACGTCCATAAAATAAATTCTCTCAATTTATTGAGTAAAAAGAAAAATAGATTTCTCAATGCTTTATATGATAGTGAGTATAAACTTGATATGAAGTTTGTGGATATATTCTCTCTTGATAATCCTAAAGAAAAATAGAGTAGATCAAAAACAAATTTATAACTTATAATCTCAAAATGATAGGAAATACACCATATCTTATCCTCCTCATAGAAATGAGCCCTTCCACCATTGGGAGCACAATGATGATTAGTTACTTAATGGACAAGTACAAGGTAAACAACATGGATTATAAGAGTATCTACTTAATGTACAAGAACAAGATAAACAACATGGATCATAAGAGTATCTCCAAAATTGCTTTCTATTCCAATCAAAACCACTGATGACTTAAGCAAGGATGGCATAAAGATGTCAAATCTTTGACTAAATAATTAAGGAATAAAGAAAGAAGTTATTTTATATCATATATATGATATGAAAAATATATTATAGTTAAGTTTAAGAAGAATCCATGGTGCAATAAAGAATTAGATAATAAAATAAAATTAAGATACTATAAGGAGGCAGTTCTCCTTTATCTTGAAAAGTATCTCTTTGTTTTCATTTAAGTAAATAAAATAATTAACATTGCTAAAATAAGATCTAACCCGCACAAAATTTCATAGTTAAACATCATGGCATGTAAGATTGAAGATGAAAAACACTTTTTCCTAACACCAAAACCTTTAAATCATCAAAATTGTAACAACATTTGAATGCTTCTCTTAATACAATTCAAGTATTGAAATAACATTTTAAAGAAATTCAAATAATCTCTTACTTTCTTAATACTAATAAACCAATTTTTATTTAGTAAATATAAATAATTATTATCATCATAAATTTATCTTATTAATTTATTATACAAAACATATTTCTATTACATAGTTCGTAAATATATGTATAAAACATAATGTCAGTAGGTAGAGTGGCTTAATTTTGGGGGTTAGACTGATCATTTATTTCCTTGGCTAGCTGACCAGTAGAGAGCCCAACCACGCAACTGGGCCCCACCCAAATTAGGGGTCAGGACTGACTTCTCTCCCTTATGCACTTTGTATTTTTTCCTTGGCCTGAATGCCCATTATGCCAGTTGATTGACCATGTGATAGGGTTTATGAGTGATCCAGGTGGATGTTGGTGGCCACCCACCTATCCCATTTGAACCCCCACAACTGTCTCTTTTAGACTTTTCAGTTTCCTAAATTGTAGTGCAGTTTACTATTTTTAGCAGTTTTTCGGGTCTTGAACTTCCAGAGCCATTTTGAGGCACTAAAAAACGTTTTTTGGGAAAGCTAGGGGCAACATGGGTCCATGGATGAATGTTGCCCCCCCCAAAGTGGTGTTGCTCGAATAGATCTTTCTAACGGGCTATTGTACGCATCAAACAAAGATCGTATGCCAAAGTTATGACCCCGGGAAATTGATGTACCAATTTACCCAAACAAGGCCCACAATTTGGCGTTTCATCTTCTAGGGTTAGGTTTCAGGATGTCAAGGGTTTTCCATTATTTCTCAACAATAAATAGGCCTTCGAGCCTCATTGTAAGACAGTTCAAAGGCATGTAGCCACCACATCTCTTCTCAGAGATAAGCTACCATCGCCCTAACTGGTTTATTTCCATTACTGTTTGTAAGCATATTTCAGTATTTTACATTAATGAAATGAAGTATTATTTCCAGTACATATATGTGTTTATGGTTATCTCTGTAATTTGTTGTGTTCCTGTTTAAATCTGGATTAGTGGTATCAGAGCGGTCTAATTTTTCTCTATTTTTCTTTGCATGTCCCCAACGAGGTCGGGAAATAAGGAGTTAGGGCTTGAACTGGTCGAACCTTTGCAAGACCAGCCTTGCAAATCTCGATGGCCTCCCGTGGCAAATGAGAAGAAAGACGAGGGGGCAGGAGATCCTATCAAAATCTTGCTCGAAGAAGCCCTTCAGCGGCTACCGAGAAACAATGCATCGGCTTTTAGCAGCTACTCTGGAAATGCCACGCCCTTTAAGGTACAACTTAATTTTGAAATCCCCATATTCGAGGGTCAAATAGACGCAGATGTCATAGATAAATGGCTAAATCTGCTAGAAGCGTATTTTTCTGTTCATGAATTTTCGAGTCGGGAAAAGATTGTTTTCTCTCTTCTCAAAGCAGCCCCCAACATCAAGGACTGGTGGGAAACCTACTGTGAGCAGAAGGATAAAGCACAAGCTCACTATTTTCAACTGCACCCACTTGGGATTCATTCTGGGATGCCATCAAGGAGCACTAGTACCCTGTGAAAAAGCTACGAGGACAAATACATAAAGTGGACCACGCTGCGACAGGGAAGGGACCAAGATGTGCCGGAGTTCACAAACATTTTTCATACCCTTCGCACACAGTTGGCTATCAAAGATTCTGAGCTGCATTTGGTACTCAAATATCGTGGCTGCCTACATAAATACATCCAGGAAGAGATCGAGTTCTTGAACATCTCCTCACTCGGCACAGCATACTGATACACTGTCAAAATCGAGCAAAAGTTCAAACAGAAGAAGCGATACTTTGGATCTACAAATCTGAAGCCCAAAGGACAAAGCCAAGGTGGGGTGACCCAAGAAAACCCGTCGAAGCCACAAGAAAAGAACAACACCATGAAGCCGAGGAAGGACACAGGAAAGTGGTGTGAGTTCCACAAGAGTCCCACTCATAACACAAGTGTCGGACCAAGCAGTTGTTGGTGGCCGAATTGAATGCTTCTGAATCAGATGCATGTTCCAACCCTGAGCCAGAACCCAACAAGAGGAATGGAAAAGAGAAGCAGATCATTGATGCGGATCCCAGTGCCACTATTGCCACCACCAAGATCCAAAAGAATAAGCCTAAAGACCCAGAGGAGGGGGAGCGCCTTTTCCACTCACAAATGTGGGTGAAGGGTTCAACGCTGCAATTCATTGTTGATAGTGGGAGCCAGAAGAACCTCGTTTCAGTAGAGGTCATGAAGTAGTTGGGCCTATTGACTACACCACACCCACAGCCATACAATATCAGGTGGCTTCATGAAGGATGAGATCTCAAAGTCCGCCAGCAGTGTCGCCTTCCCTACAGCATCAATCCCTTCACAGACGAGCTATTGTGTAATGTTACACCTCTGGATGTTTGTGATCTACTATTAGGCCAGCCATACTTGTGGAGGCAACATGTTGTGTATGAGTCCAGGCCTCGCGCTATCATTATTTCTTTGAATAATTCATTATACAAGATACCAGAGGTAGCCCCACCTACCACCACCTCTTTGATCACTACTCAGAAAGGCAGCAAGCTTATCTCCTAGACTAGGAAATTCATTTGTCTGGTTCGCTCCCAATGTAAGGGGAAGATCGTCACCATATCCATGACCCCCATGAAGGGTTCCTCCACGCAGCAGCAGCAATAGAGGGATACTGTCATGAAAGAACACATGAACAACTTCTTCTCACCTACAGGGGTACCACACAAGCTTCAGGTGGGCACTAAATTCTGGTTACATCTGCAGAAAGAATGCCTTACAAGAGCCCATTAGAAACTTTGACCACTCCGACATGGTCCTTACACTAACACCAAGGCTACACGAAACAATGCTTTGAAGCAAAACATTCCTCCATTCCTTCGCTTGCACCGAGTGTTCAATGTGGATCATCGTCGACCATGCTTCCCACCATTTCTAGACACATCAGAGATTGCAGAACAACTCACTAGAGACCCAGTTCAACAACAACTTCCTCATCTCATGGAATAACTCAACGCAATGGGGAAGATTGCTTCCTAAGGGGGGAGAATGACCCAGGTGGATGTTTGTGGCCACCCACCTATCCCATTTGGACCCCCACAACTATCTCTTTCAGTCTTTTCAGTTTCCTAAATTGTAGCACAATTTACTATTTTTAGCAGTTTTTTGGTTCTTGAACTTCCAGAGCCATTTTGAGGCCCTAAATGACATTTTTCAGGAAATCTGCATGCAACATTGGTTGCTGAAAGTGGTAGTGCTCGGATAGATATTTCTAACGAGCTATTGTATGCCTCAAACGGAGATCGTATGCCAAAGTTACGACCCTGGGAAATTGATGTACCAATTTACCCAAACGGGGCCCACAATTTGGCGTTTCATCTTCTAAGGTTAGGTTTTGGGATGTGAATGGTTTTCCATTATCTCTCAACAATAAATAGGCCTTCAAGCCTCATTGTAAGACAGTTTAGAGGCATGTAGCCACCACATCTCTTCTTAGAGATAAGCTACCATCGCCTACCTGGTTTATTTCCATTACTATTTGTAAACAAATTTTAGTATTTTACATTAATGAAATGAAGAATTATTTCCACTGCATATCTGTGTTTATGGTTATCTTTGTAATTTATTGCGTTCCTGTTTAAATTTGAATCAGTGGTATCAGAGCGGTCTGCTTCTTCTCTGTTTTTTTTTGCATGTCCCCGACGAGGTCGGGATATAAGGAGTTAGGGCTTGAACTAGTCGAACCTTTGCAAGACCAGCCTTGCAAATCCCAATGGCCTCCCATGGAAAATGAGAAGAAAGATGAGGGGGCAGGAGATCGTATCAAAATCTTGCTTGAAGAAGCCCTCGAGCGGCAAAGGAACGCGATGATGGATAGCTTTGCGCAGATCCTTCAACGGCTACCCAGAAGCGACGCATTGGCTTCTAGCAGCTATTCTCGAAATGCCACGGCCTTTAAGGTACAACTTAATTTTGAAATCCCCATATACAAGGGTCAAATAGACGTAGATGCCGTAGATAAATGGCTAAATCTGCTAGAAGGGTATTTTTCTGTTTATGAATTTTCTAGTCAGGAAAATATTGTTTTCGCTCTTCTCAAAGCATCCTCCCACATCAAGGACTGGAGGAAAACCTACTGCAAGCAGAAGGATGAAAGCACAGGCTCACTATTTTCAGCTGCACCCACTTGGGATTCATTCCATGATGCCATCAAGGAGCAGTACTACCCTGTCAAAAGCTACGAGGACAAATACATAAAGTGGACCATGCTGCGACAGGGAAGGGACCAAGATGTGCCAGAGTTCACAAACATTTTTCATACCCTTCTCACACAGTTGGGATCATGAGTTGCATCTGGTACTCAAATAACGCAGTTGCCTACACAGATACATCCAGGAAGAGATGGAGTTCTTGAACATCTCCTTGCTTGGCGCATCATACCGATACGCTGTCAAAATCGAGCAAAAGTTCAAACAGAATAAGCGAGACTTTGGATCTACAAATCTGAAGCCTAAAGGACAAAGCCAAGGCGGGGTGACCCAAGACAACCCATCGAAGCCGCAAGAAAAGAACAATACCATGAAGCCAAGGAAGGACACAAGAAAGTGGTGTGAGTTCCACAAGAGTCCCACTCATAACACAAGTAAGTGTCGAACCAAGCAGTCGTTGGTGGCCGAGTTGAAGGCCTCCGAATCAAATGCATGTTCCAACCCTGAGCCAGAACCCGACAAGAGGAATGGCAAAGGGAAGTAGATCATTGATGCGGATCCCAACGCCACTGTTGCCACCGCCAAGATCCAGAAGAATAAGCCTGAAGACCCAGAGGGTGGGAAGCGCCTTTTCCACTCACAAATGTAGGTGAAGGGTTCAACGCTGCAATTCATTGTTGATAGTGGGAGCCAGAAGAACCTCGTTTCAGCATAGGTCGTGAAGCGGTTGGGCCTACTGACTACACCACACCCGCAGCCATACAGTATCAGGTGGCTTCTTGAAGGATGAGATCTTAAAGTCCACTAGCAGTGTCGCCTTCCCTACAGCATCAAGCCCTTCACAGATGAGGTATTGTGTGATGTTACACCTCTGGATGTTTGTGACGTACTATTAGGCCAGCCATACTTGTGGAGGCGACATGTTGTGTATGAGTCAAGGCCTCGTGCTGTCATTATTTCTTTGAATAATTCCTTATATAGGATACCAGAGGTGGCCCCACCTACCACCACCTCTTTGATCACTCCTAAGAAAGGCAGCAAGCTCATCTCCCAGACTAGGAAATTCATCTGTCTGGTTCGTTCCCAATGTAAGGGGAAGATCGTCACCACATCCATGAACCCCGTGAAGGGTTCCTCCACGCAGCAACAACAACAGAGGGATACGGTCATGAAAGAACACATGAACAATTTCTTCTCACCTACAAGGGTACCACACAAGCTTCAAGTGGGCATTAAATTCTGGTTACATCTGCAGAAAGAACGCCTTACAAGAGCCCATCAGAAGCTCCGACCGCTCCGACATGGTCCTTACACTTGCACCAAGGCTACGGGAAACAATGCTTTGAAGAACAACATTCCTCCATTCCTTCGCTTTCACCGAGTGTTCAATGTGGACCGTCGTCGACCATGCTTCCCACCATTTCTAGGCACATCAGAGATCGCAGAATGACTCACCAGAGACCCAGTTCAGCAACAGCTTCCTCATCTCATGGAGGAACTCAAGCAATGGGGACCATTGCTTCCTAAGCAAGGAGGAATGATCCAGGTGAATTTTGGTGGCCACTCACCTATCCCATTTAGACCCCCACAACTATCTCTTTCAGTCTTTTCAGTTTCCTAAATTGTAGCACAGTTTACTATTTTTAGTAATTTTTCAGGTCTTGAACTTCCGGAGTTGTTTTGAGGCCGTCAACAACATTTTTTAGGAAATCTGGGGGCAACATTTGTCCCTCAGAGTGGTAGTGCTCAGATAGATCTTTCTAACGAGCTATTGTACGCGTCAAACGGAGATTGTATGCCAAAGTTACAACCCCGGGATATTGATGTACCAATTTACCCAAATGGGGCCCACAATTTGGCGTTTCATCTTCTAAGGTTAGGTTTCGGGATGTGAAGGGTTTTCCATTATTTCTTAACAATAAATAGGCCTTCAAGCCTCATTGTAAGATAGTTAAAAGGCATGTAGCCACCACATCTCTTCTCAGAGATATGCTACCATCGCCCTAGCTAGTTTATTTCCATTACTGTTTGTAAGCATATTTCAGTATTTTACATTAATGAAATGAAGTATTATTTCTGC
>APFE031219936.1:6344-64162 GCA_000404065.3 Pinus taeda
GATTTGAAGACAGACATAGATGATTTGAAGACAGATTTGAAGACAGACATGGACGAATTGAAGATAAATATGAATAAGTTGCTACAAGAAATGGTCACTAAGGGTGAAAGGTAGTAAAGGAAACTCATGATGAGAACAAAAGAAATGTTAATCATGATTCCATAGACTCTAATGTGGGATCGAAGACCCATCATATTCCAAAAATAGATATGAGGAATTTTGATGGCAAGGATCCCGCAACATGGATATTACAGATGGAGCAATTTTTCGATCTCAATAATGTGCAAAACACACAAAAGGTACGTATGCAAACTTTATATTTGGAACCAAATCAGTTTGTATGGTATCAATGGCTTTGCTCTCATAAACAATTTATCACTTGGGCAATTTTTATGAAAGAATTGATAGCACATTATGAGGATACAAAAAGCAACACTTTTTTTAGTCAATTGATAAGTCTCAAACAAAAGGGTTCAATAATGGAGCACATTGAGGAGTTCCAAAAATTGAACATAAGGGTAAAAGATATTCCAGAGGAGCATAGGATTGATGTGTTCATAGGGTCTTTAAAGGATAATATCCAACATGATGTTCGCCTTTGGGAACCTGATTCATTAGAGAAGGCATTCAGGTTAGCAAGAAAAATGGAAAGCAAAAATATGGCAACCAGGAAGCATACCACTCACAACTATAAAGAGACGGAAGTGTTGTTGCCGCTAGTCTTCCACAACCTATAAGGTTGACACCACAACAATTGGAAGAAAAAAGAGCAAAAGGGCTTTGTTACAGTTGTGATAGTAAATACACTAAAGGTCATAAGTGTGCTGAGAAGAAATTATTCTACATAGATTGTGAAGAGGAAGAAGAAAAGGAGCAAGAAAGGTCAAAAGAAGAGGATATACTCCAGGAACAAAGCCTAGATGAAGAACAAATGAATCCGACCATATCTTGTAATGCATTGGTGGGAATTACCACTCCTCAAACCATCAAGATAGAAGGACAAATCAAGAAGAAAAAGGTAATAGTGTTGATTGATTCAGGAAGCACCCACAATTTTATTCATTGTAGGGTAGAAAAAGAATTGAATTGCTTCCTATATCCAGCACCAGAGTGTCAAGTGATGATTGCAAATGGAGGAACAATAAATTGCTCTGGAAAGTGCCATAATATCAAGCTATCCATGGGAGAATATGTATTGACTAGCCCAATGCTTTCCATTCCAATGGGAGGTGTTGATGTTGTACTAGGAGTCCAATGGCTACAATCCTTGGGTACAATAGCTTTTAATTTTCAAGAACTTTTCATCAAATTCTCTATGGAAGGAAAGGAAGTTGAATTAAGGGGTATTGCAGGGAAACCAGGAAAGATAATCAGCTCTAATGGTATGACAAAGCTTCTAAAAAAGGAACAAAGAGCTGTAATTGCACAATTATGTTCGCTAGATGTTTCCACATCGGAATCATCTATTTCTCCAGATCTCCAAAAAGTCTTGGATAATCATTCCAAGTTATTTGAGACTCCTAAAGGTCTCCCACCTGTGCGTGATCGTGATCATGCTATTCATCTAATTCCAGGAAATGTTCCTCCAAACATGAGGGTGTAAAGATATCCCTATGTCCAAAAGAGTGAAATTGAACGTATGGTTGTAGAAATGATAGAGGCTGGTATAATTAAACCGAGTCAAAGTTCTTTCTCTGCTCCAGTAGTATTGGTGCACAAGAAGGATGGATCATGGCGCATGTGTCTAGATTATAGGGAGCTCAACAAGCTCACTATTAAAGATAAGTTTCCCATTCCTGTCATTGATGAATTACTGGATGAATTGCATGGATCAATTTACTTCACCAAGTTGGATCTTCATTCAGGATATCATCAAATCAGAATGAAGACTGAAGACATTCCGAAAACAACATTTAAAACTCATTTATGTAAAGTAAAGGAGGTCGCCCCCTCGAAGAGGCTGAATTCTAAGGCGTTGATCTATCTCTTCTATCTTTTCTTGAGCTGGTTTCATAACAGAAGATATGGAAAATAATGTAGAAGAAAGGGATGAAGATGATGACAATGAGGAAGATCCTTTCGGATTTCCCATTTAAGACACTAATGGTAGTGTGCACATCAAGAATATCCTTCCATCTTTTCCTCCAAAATTTCATGGCCTAAGGTTAGAGGATCCATAAACCTTTCGCCTTGAATTTGAAATCCTTTGTAAATCTTAAGGTTACTTGTTAAACACTCCAAAATTGAGATTGTTTCTATTAACATTGAAGGATAGAGCTCTTAAATGGTTCATGAGTTTATGGACTAATTCAATAAGGTAATGGAGCGAGATGCAAAATATATTTCTAGAAAAATATAAAGATCATGACCTTAAGGAAGAAATATCTAGAATGAATCAAAGAGAAGATGAGATCCTTCAGGATCTAATAGAGAGGTTCATGTATAATGTTAAGAAGGAAAAAATACATTTTTTAGGATCCGACACATTAAAAACCCTCTTACTTAGAACAATTAGGGATGAGTGGATTGATATTCTTGATGTCATGAGTAGAGGTGATGTATATCGATTATAATTTGAAGAAATTTGTGAAACATGCAAACACATATCAAGAGGAAGGGCAAGATTAAGTCAATCAACGTCAAGATCGGTAAGTCAAGCTAAACTTGGAAGTTGTTTAATGACTTTAAAACATAAATTCTTAGAAATCTAACCAAACAAGTAGAAATTTTAAGAAGGCAAAATGAGGAAAACAAAGATGACGATATTTGTGTTTTCCATGCAGAATCACATGCTATTAAATATTTCCCCTCATTACCAAGGTTGAATGAAGTTTACCAAGAGGACAATGGAGCAATTTAATCACCAAAGAAGCTATGTTATGTAGCTCCAAGATAACCATGGCAACCTATTTAACTTGATATGGTGAAAGAGCCTAATTCAAAATTTCAAGCTTGTCCACATCCATCTCAAAGTAATTAAAACACACCCTTTCCTTGGAAAAATTGGTCATCTCAACCCCAAAGCCAATCTTTGCAACAAGGTTGGCAAGGAACTTGTTGGAGCCATCCACAATATCCTCAACATTTTCCTCAATATCCTGCATACCCAACTCCATATTATCCCTACTATCCACAAACACTACAACCACAACACCAACACATCCATCTCAAATATCCACTCCCACTCAACTACCTGTACCATGATTTCCAAACCCACACATTGAACTAGCTCAGCCCACTTACGATGTTGAGTTACAACACTTCCAAACATCTCCTCTTGAGCTAAATAGTATTAGCCATAGCTCGAGAAGATTATTGCAAAAAGGAGATTCTCTTGATATCATTGAAGTACTACATCCAGAAGAAGAAGGCTCAAATGAGAATACCAAAGGATCACGAGTTGTATTTGATGAAGAGGAGACATCAAAATTAGAGATTGAGAAAGCTCCCTTATGGTTACCATCAAATCCTCCATGTGTCCAAGAGAAAAATCAACAGAAAGAAGAAGATTTGACTTTCAGGGAAGAAGAAAACATTGAAGATGATCCAAATCAAAAAGTGGACCAAGGGCATAACAACTATATTGAAATATGGTTCGAGATAGTCACTAAGTTGCAACAACACTCCCTTCTTCAATTGTGTTTGATATCATCAAAGTCAAATTATTCGATCTCTCAAATCCAGGTGCATGTCAAAGCATGCATTTCAAGCCTACACATTAGTTTGTCTGTCATCTTGATGTGCATATGGATCCTTTGGAAGTATAATTATATTTGAAAGTGATTTTTTTTTCAAGTAGGGTAGGGTAGAAAAAAAATTGAAAAATAAGAGAAAAATTAAAAATCTCAGCTGAAAACCTCCTTTGAGGTGCCTGAGATTAGCTCATTCATTGAAAACCTCCATGAGGTGGTCAATGGGTTGAAAAAAAGAAAAAATAAGATAAAAAGAAAAGATCCTAGGTGAAAACCTCTTTTGAGACACCCACTACAAGGAAAAAGGTCATTGGTGAGGGTCATTCCTGTGACAGACCTCACCAATGTGACATATGGCATGATGGTCTTTAAAAAATCATTGTTGTAAGTGTATATAGTGATGGTCCTTTAAGGTTTGTCACCAAAGCCATTTTCAATGACACCTTTGGTAAGGGTCATTAAAGGCTCATCACTAATTCTTTCTTTGGTGACACTTTTGGTGAGGGTTGTTAAATGCCCATCACCAATTCTCTCTTTGGTGACACTTCTAGTGACGATATTTTATTGACCACCACCAATGATTTGTTTGGTCACTTTTGGTGATAGTCAATAAATGTTCGTCATCATTTATCATTCCAATGAGTTTTTTCTGACATTTTTTGCTTGTGATGGACCTTTAAGGTCTGTCACCAATGTCGCATATGGTGACGGTCTTTAAAAAATCATTGTTGTAAGTGTATATAGTGATGATCCTTTAAGGTTTGTCACCAAATCCATTTTCAATGATACTTTTGGTGAGCGTCGTTAAAGGCCCGTCACTAATTTTCTCTTTGGTTACACTTTTGGTGAGGGTCATTAAAGGCCCATCACTAATTCTCTTTTTGGTGACACTTCTAGTGACAATATTTTATTCACCCTCATCAATGCTCTTTTGGTTACTTTTGGTGATGGTCAAAAAATGTTCATCATCATTGATCATTCCAATGAGTTTTTGATGAATCTATGTACTTGTTACTATATCTTCTGTCAAAAGATAACGATTTAAGACAATTTTGTGGAGTCTTTGTATTATGTGTCCAAGGTCATAGTGGTTATAATAGTCAGTCAATTTGTTAAGAATTAATTAGTGTGTGCCATTTCCCTCAAGTCATAAGAATATAGTTTTCCTATGGGTCAACACATGATTCATCTCTATTGGGTTTATTATCTAGCAAATTTCCTTTAAATAAAGTTCCACTAGTGTGTGTAGGAACTATATTACTTAATACATAATCAAGCTCTATTAATTCTATTAATGAGAGAGACCTAGCACTCCTAAACACTCATGGCACACTTTAACATGCTTTGGAACAATACATTAACATTCCTTGGAATCTCGCATGTCTTGGAACATCATTGTACCTAGAACATCTTGCCATGCGTAGGATGCCCAAGCACATGTTGGCATGCCCTAGCATAGCATAACACTCCCCTATCATGTGTTGGCATGCCTTGGAACACCTTGGAAAAATATTGCATTGAAAAATATTAGAACTTGGCACACATTGGCACTTGGCATGTATTGGAACATATTATAAGTGTGCATAGCATGCCCCTTTTGAAAAAGATAAAGTCCCAACTTATTAACCCTCTTATGTGTTCAATTCCTTTAATTTTAGCTTGTTTATTCCTTTTTTGCCTTGAAACTCCTTGATGCATATTGGCATATTATGGCACCATGCACATCCTAGCATGTCTTAGCACCTAGAATTCCTTGGCACTATTTGGCACATGCTAGCACACCCCGAAAATAGCTAACACATTCTAGCACTTCTTGACATTCCCTAATATTACCTGGTGTGCCTTACTCATGCTTAGCATACCTTGTCACTCCCTCCTTGGCATGACAGCTAGCACTCACTAACACTCCCCAACACACCCTTATATTCATTAACTTCCATGCATTTTTACCTAGTTCTCCCTTGTGTTGTCTTAGTACTCCCTAACACTCTTCAACATGCATTGGCACTCTCTAACACACCTTAGGAATCTTTGAAATGCTCTTCCACTTCATAGCATGCATCACACTCACTGATGCACATTGGCACTTGGCACGTGTTGGCACTTGGAAAGTATTAGCATGTTTGGCATGCATTGAGAAGACATGGTATGATTTGGCATGGTTTAATATTAAAGTTATTTGAGATAAATTATTGGAAAATAGATGAGAAGAAATGGATGAATATTTGGCACTTAGAGTGCATTGACACTTGGCACTTGGCACCTATTGGCACCTAGTGTTGGTTTTCCTAGCACGACCCTCATGGAAAAGGTAAATTGATGACTTATTAACCCTATTATGTGCTCATTTACTTGTAGTTTAACTTGTTCCTCCCTTTTGTTCCCTTGATAGTCCCTGCATGCATTGTCATACATTTTTACATATTGGCATGCCTTTGCACTTGGCACGTCTTATCTTGTTTGACATGCCTTCATACTATATGGCACATGTTGGCCTGCCCTAGCATTCCCTAACTCACCTTGCTAGTCATAACCTTACAACTAGCATTACATTTTTCCATGACTTGGGAACATTACATTCACTAGAACACCTTGGCACTCCCTAGCTTTCATGCCCTTTGTTATCCTCCACAATGTCCTAGGTTGATGAGGAGATTGACGGAGGTAATCACAGACCAAGCTTTTAGTTTGGTATCTAGCCCTACCAAACCAGAGAGGGCTCTCTCTATGAAATCACAACAAAGAGATGATTGGAATGTAAAGGATTTTAGGCTAGATATCTAGGTTCAAGTGGTTTTTGGAAAAATTAGGGTTTTGTTGTTGGATAAGGGAGAAAAACCAGGTAGCTAAGTCAGAGGATCAAAGGGTTACAACAAAAAATTCAAAAACAAGAAAGGTAGCATTAATTTTTTGATTCATCTTTGGGTTTTTCGATGTAGTGTAGTGTTTAGAAGAAGCAAAAGGTATTAATGACCATGAAACATGAATTCATTAAGAAAGATATAAAGTAACACATAATGATTTTTCCATCAAAATAGAGCTTTATGAAGACAATTTTGTTTATAAAATGTAAAGAAAACCATTGAATAATTGATGAATGGAAAGAGAATATTAATATCTTTCATATAGGGCTATAACAAAGAAAAAATAACATCACAAACTTATTTCATATGAATTCCTAGATAATAGTTACAAATTGTGTCCTTTGATTTCCAGAAAATGTCTAAGTGCAAGATACAATAGTTCTTGTTGGGCATGGAATCCCCCCACATCATGTTTTTGGGCTCAAAGCCCAAGTTTTGGTCAACTATGTTGTAATACTCCACGAATTACGGGCGTGGAGCGCGAAATGTATATTGAATCATAGGGTTGTCTACCCTAAGTGTTATAATGTAATATAATGTCATGTCGGCCTACCCATGGTCCACGGACCATGGGATTGTATAAATAGAGTGAAGCTCTAAGTTGTAAAGGAAATAAGGGGAGAGGGATTAATGTAAGGATCTAGTAGCAGATAAAGAAGAAGTCTAAGTGCCTTGGGTCGTAGTAATAGGAAGAGGCTTTGTAGCTGAGTGCGCAAAGGCCTAGTAGAGTCCGCAGCTGAGTGTGTGAACCCCTGCAACTGAGTGTGCAGGGCGAGGTTGAGTCTATAAACCAAGAAGAAGAATAATAAAGAGAAGTTTGATTCTAAATACTGTGTATCTGGATTTGTATGATTTTCTATGCAATTATACACTTTTGTTTATCGCGCGCACTTATAAGTAATCAGATAATATCGGGTTAATAGTATGGAACTCGGGTAATAACACAAATTATGGCTCAAACAAAGCTACGCGAAGGCTGCATTGCAGACTGCAAGGGACCAGTAGGTGCATGTAGTGATGTGCACACAGGGTCAAAATGCGGACCACCGAAAAACCATTGGAGATATTTAGGGTGCGGAAACCTAGTTCTAGCACCCTCCCATACTATTTCAGGTGAGACCTCAGTCCGCGCTCCGTGGACTGTTGCCAAAAGGGCTAGTAGTACCGAGATTTGTTTGGCTAAATCATCTCTAAACCTAGTCATGCCCTTATAAGCCAACAAATGGTTCCGTTGCCGGGACTGGGATCTGATTAAGGGATGTCTGAGGTCGTGTCATTGGAATCCAACAAAGAAAGAAATTGAAGGGTGGTTGGACAACAAGATTCACAAGTTTGCGGCGCAGGAAAACAAGAATCTGTGAGTATCTAAGGAACAATGGTTGGAGCGCTACTTATATACAAAAATCTACGAAATTTTCTTTGCATCCTTTCCTTCTGAGCTATATGAGTGGATCACGAAGCTAGCAGACAGTCAGGGAAGGTGTAGGCTCGACAAAACAATGGTGTAGACTTCGGAATCAATGTGCAGACTAGAAGTGTCAGGAGATAAGATCGCACAAGTCATGGAGCTTTGGCTCGACCAAATTATAGGAGAATTTATCACTGAGTTCACGGTAGATACGATCGTCAACTATAGTGAAGTAGAGCAACGCTTCCTCAAAGGACCGTGAGGTAAGTATATTAAATCTTTGAGCACTTGGATTGAGATGCTATTGTGTGAAAAGTAGGTTATGTGAATAAATTAATGTTTGGGACTACATGAAGTGGGAAGATCTACAAAAGCGGAGGTAGTGAAGAATTAGAAACCAGTCCCTTAATTTCACCCGCGCGGGAAAGTGAGGAAGAGCTCGCGAAGGTTTCTTCGACAAGTGAGGTGAGGTCAGTCTGATAAGGCAGCGGATTCCATGCTTACCACCTCCACCTACATCGCCACCTGTCTCACCCTCCACACCTCCATCTCCACCCACCCCACCTCTGCCACCACTGTAGTACAGTATGGAAAGTACGATTAAACTACCAATATTCATACGAGTAGGGAATGAAGATCTGGACCAATTCCGGTTCGTGGTAAGGGCGATATGGGAAGTACAAGGCATCATGGATGACAATATCAAGAAGGCTACGCTGGTAAATGCATTGCAAGAATGCGTGCTAACATGGTACATCAAGCATTATAATGACCATCCAACCACAGGAATCACAGAAATCTAGACCACACTGAATAGGGAATTTAGTTGGAAAAATTCAGAGACACAATAAATTATTGGGTTTAAGGAGATTGTGATGCTCCCGGGTGAGACCAAACACTGAAGAGTATGATTTGCGAAGCCAACATGACTTCGACGGATCGAAAACACCGTGCATGGTTTGTAGCATCACTAACACCACATTCAAAACAAAACATTTCCACCCAGGCTGAAGCTTTGGAGATGGCGATGAGATTGCATGAGACCCCTATACAAGACCCTGGTTTGGGAGTCTAACAAATCCATTCACAACTGCAAAATCTGTGTCTGGAGATGCAGAGTTTGAAACAGGACATGACACCTTGGCCAGAGGCGTGCAAGGAGGTAGGGTGCATAAAATGCAAAGGCCAGGGGCATGATAAGGACCGTTGTACAATGTTCAAGAATTACTTCGTGTGAGGAGCTCTGATGCCCTTAAGGCCCGAGGCACAAGGGGGACCAAGCATGGTGCCTGCACTATGGTGTGTGATCTGTTAAATAGGAGGAAAAAACACTATGGATAATTGTCATCTATTACAAAAGTATACGCAGATGTCCCACAATTATTTTGTAACTTTTGTAGGTCAGTAGGCCATGATGAGCGCACCTATCGAAGTTATGAAATAATGATGGATCAGACTCCTGCTTATAGGGTACAGACTGAAACGCGAGCCCTTGAACCAAATACAGGAATGGCGCGCACTAGATTTGAGGGGCACAGACGAGGTCGAGGTGAAATGGGACCAGGAAAGGGTTGCAGACAAATAATTTGTTACAATTGTCGGGGGCCAGGGCACTATGCCCGCGATTGTACAAACCCAACAAGGACATCATGTTTGTACTGTACTCATTTTTATAATGAGACAGAAGACTACCCTACATTGTTAGCGAGGCTATGCGAAAAAGTGGTATTCCAGCCTCCAACTCAAAATTTGCAGATGATGAGGTCTGATTTACGCAAAGAAGACCCAAATGTAAACTTGATGCTCATGAGCGGTATGACCACTGGTGATGATAAAGGTAAGCAGTTAGAAGAAAGTTCGTGGGTTCGCAAGGCTCCTACAAAGGAACCCGAATTTGATCTAGAACACGCGAAGGAGACATTCATGGAAGCTAGGAAGAGCTTCATGGAGGCCTCCACTTCAGGTAGTAAGGATCAACTGGAACCAGGGATGGATCCTTCAATGCTCACTACCTTTCTAGAGACATGCATGAAACTGCTACACGACAACAAGGTATTAAAAGGAGTACAGGAACTTATCACTAGGTGTGCAGGGTCAGGAGAACCGCACATTGTCCAGAAACTTGGAAAGCATGCATAATGCATAGGAAGGGAAATGAGGTTGGCAACGCAAATTGACGAGTATGAAATGGATTAGGTAATCCTAGATCTCGGATCGGATGCAAATGTACTACTGAAACAAACATGGGAATGCGTGGGTATACCCACGCTACAATGGTCTCCTATTCAGTTGCGAATGTTGAACCAACAAAAGATCTTGCCCATGGGAATATTGCAAAGGGTAATTGTGGACATTGAAGCTGTGAGTGTGCAGTTTGATTTTGAAGTGATAGAGATTGTCGATGACAACAATCCCTATCTTGCACTGCTAGGAATAGATTGGGCCACAGATATAAACAAACTCATCAATCTAAAGAAGCACAAAATGATTTTTGAGACAAATTCACTACGCATAGTAGCACTGCTAGATCCAGCCGAGGGAGCGCAATACACTAAACTGGTGCACAACAATGATAGTGATGACGATATCGATTGCATCTACAAGATACCTATGTGAGAATAGGATTGGATGAATCTGACTATAGATGGAAGGATTTCGTGGGAGCACAAAAGCTCCTGCACTTTGGATTCAGATGAAGAAGTAGAGCACTGACATAATCGGCTGCACGAAGTAACAACACTTAATTGCAACGATGGTTAGATCAGTGCGCTGTGTGACAATAGAGGCAAGGGATCTACCTACATATGATGGGTTGACAGTGATGGATGAATTTCTAAACAAATTTGAAAGCGCAGTACCAGAACAACAACAGTTCGCTGCTCTGAAATGGGCACTGCACGCAATACCTACAAGATGGTGGGGTACACATCAGAGAAATTTTGAGGACTGGCACGGATGCAAGAGGATGATGTGCCTATGATTTGGAAAACCCCAGCTAAGGATGAGAGCCAGTCACAAGGGGCAGAACAACTTGCGTGCCCACCTTTCTCAATGGGTACAGACATATGCCATGTAGCTCGGACAAGCACCCACCACTCGCTGAATAGAGAATCAAAACAAAACGTAGTAGCAGGAAAGGTGAAGCGTGCCAAGGACTATCCACGGAGAAGCATTCGGTAGGGTGTGCGAAGTGCTAAACAGGGTTCACCAGGTGAAATGCACTAATTGGGACCTACGCGTACCAACGGTTCGATGGGCCTATAGGACCATGTACAAAACCCTGACCACGAAAATGATTCTAACATTTAGGAATAGGATAGGGACCGTAATTTCTGATAGGCATGGAATGATGAATCCACACATAATAGCACCTGCAGGTGTGACAGCGTGTGAAGCCCAAGACGAAGACATCGCACAGTTACATGAGGTAGAACACACAAGACTTCAATAAGCCATTCAACGAGGAAACCTTAGACTTTGTGAACTTGAAAAGAACTGGGTATGAATAAGGAAGAAAAGAATATTGTTGGATGAAGAAGTCAAGAGTTTGGAAAGCGAGATCAGGCGAGCATGTCTCGTCGATAAACCAAGGATGAAAAACCAAGGTGCAAATGATCATACTCATAAGTTAGAAGACTATCGCCAATAATTTATTAGTTTACTACCATGGCTAGGACCACATATCACAACATGCAGTAACCAAGGGAATGCATTGCATACAGCATAGCGTGCGACGCCGACTGTCGCGAGGGAAATTGAGGATTTTCTGTGGACAATACTTGAAGGCGAGCTAGAGCCTTGCACAGGTGATGCGACCACCTGACTAGCCATAGGAAGCATAGTCCCAACACTCGAGGTAGTTGAAAGAGAGCGCAGGACTATAAAAGAGTCTGTTTGGGAGCTCGCGATTAGAGAGGTGCGTGCAGAGTCCCATGTCACAAGGTTTGTGGCCGCGCATAGGAAGTTGCGCTGTTGTGCGGGTAAGATGGGAAGTGACCATTGGTGTCACTATTCATGACAGTAAGTCCGGTTTGAGGCCAAATGAAGTGGGTGATGGACATTTAAGACAACAGTTATGGGCAAGATTTTGGAAAATATGCTGCCAAGAAAGCATTGATGGCCTGGAATTGGTAGGAACTATTGAATTTGAATTCAAAAGGTGCTATAAAAATCTAGGGGATAGCCTCAAGACAACACTTGTTCACTTGAGACTTGAGTGGTTTAATAAAGCACAGTGTATTGAGTGTCGAGTAATATTTGAGCCCCTAGGTTTGTGAAAGTTTGCATATAGTAGAGACAAGATGATGGATACCAGGGTAGGTTTGGGCGTTGAAGAAGGAACTATCGGTAAGGCCACACCGATGCACATGGTACATGATGTTCTTGAAGATACTGTGGTCACACCAGAAATCCCGAAATCCCCTCAGACACTGAGACCAAAAAAAGATAAGTAGACAATGGGACTAGTCTGCATGTCCCTGAGGAATCTACTATTCAATAAGCTATCAATGAAGGGAAAGGGCAAGGCTTTCACCATTGAGTCAGAGGAAGAGGAGGAGGGCTTACAGGCTCTGATTTCCGAGGTAGAGGAAGAAGAAGATGTGGAGGCGGACATCCAACCGATGTGCTTTGCAACAAAATTGCCCGAGTATGTCTCTCCATCAAAAGGTGAAAGCTAAGGCACCAAAGGATCTGGATGCAATGAGGAGTGTGATCCAGACCTCGCTCCTCCCCGATGGAATTACCTTTGAGGGTCTACTCCTAGGATGTGTGCCCACCCTAAAATTTGAAGACTGGGACATTGCAGATACCAAGAAGTTCCCATACTTAGACACGGAGAGCTTAATGAGACACAATACAGAGGGTCCAGTGATCACATTACAACTGTGAAAATGGCTACGCGGTGTGGAGAAGGTTGGGTTGCTTCATCTACTCTGGATAACACACTTTCACCGCATGCCCATCGCCATTTTTTTCATTAAGGAGCTGCTTTGCCTGGTGCATGATGGGTACTTATGGCTAGAGGAGCCTATTCCCATCATGGTGGATCTCATCCATAGAATTTCTTAGCTTGCCTCTAAGGGAAAGGACCCCGCGACGATAGTAGGAAAAAGCGGTGATTTGGCTCTTGTGGAAGCCATGAAGAAAAAATATAAGCTCGAGAATAAGAATAGGGGTTACGCCATTAGCAGTATCAAGGATAAAGGGGTGCGCATAGCCACCCAACTCTTGGCCGGTAAGGTAATGAGAAAATGTTGCGGTGATGAAGTACCAGCACCGGTAGTTACGTTGGCCGAGCAATGCACGGAGGGGGTCTAGTTCAACTGGGCCAAGTTCCTATATGAAGAATTTTTGCTCAACTGCAAGGAGGCCCAGGAGCAAGGTAAGACCTTCCACTATGTGTGGTTTCTCTTGCCCATCTTGCTAGTAGTAGGAGAACTCCTGAAGGACAGTTAGTTCCTGAGCATTGAACATGACATACAAGAGGCCGCGAAGTACACGTCACTTTGGGCTACCAAGGACGCGAACAAGATTAGCAATACAAAGAACTTCAAGGTGCTCATGGAGGTGAGTATTCAGATGTGGATTAATAGGAGGCTATGCCTGTCCCCCACAATGCACAACAATCTACATATGTTTGTAGAATTCAAGGCAAACATGCACAATATTTACATCAGGGTGCGAAAGGATCCAATGTAGCAGCGGAAAAAGCTCCCATTCATAGCCACTAACAATGTGATCTTCACAGTGTTAAAGTCATGGCTTCCCAAGTGGCACGCCCTAGATTTTTCAAAGTTGGATAAGACAACAACGCAGAAAAGGACAGATGATGCCAAGTAGTGTGTCACCCAACTAGATGAGAAAAGGCGCAACAAAAAAGCAATAGTCGAGGTCAAGGCAGCTCGTGAAGTGGCACAGGAAGCTGTGGAGCAAAAGAAGGCAGCCGAAGTAGCAGCAACGCAGACAACAGAGACTGAAATAGTGTAGGTAGAGGAGGGCCAAGCAGTGTTTGTAGGACAAGAGGTAGAGGACACAGACCTTATAGAAGAGAGCACAGACATAGGAACCATCTCGACCCAACTCAAATAGTCGCGTGTCACAGAAAGATTGGGTCCAAGAAAAAATTTCAAGGCCTCGAACCTAGCCATAAATCCAATCAACTTAACTAAAGGTGACCTCCATGACATCAGCGAGACGGTTCGCAATGTCATTAGTGACGCGCTCCAAGACTTCATGACGGAGTAGCAGAATGTGTTGGGGGCCCTGTAGCTGAGTGTGCAGAGGCCTAGTAGAGTCCGTAGCTGAGTGCGTGGACCCCTGCAGCTGAGTGCACAGGGTGAAGTTGAGTTTGTAACCCAAGTAGAAGAATAATAAAGAGAAGTTTGATTATAAATACTATGTATTTGATTTTGTATGATTTTCTATGCAATTATACTATTTTGTTTATCATGCACACTTATATGAATTTTGAACACTATTAAGTATAATTGGGCTCATACAGATAAGTTAAGTAATCAGATAATATCAGGTTAATAGTACGGAACTTGGGTAATAACACAGATCACACCTCGAACAGAGTTGCACAAAGGCAACATTGTAGACTGCAAGGGACTGATAGGTGCGCATAGCGACGTGCGTGTAGGGTAAAACTGTGGACCACCAAAAAACCATTACACATCTGTAGGGTGCAGAAACCTGGTTCTTGCACCCTTCCATACTACTTTTTGTAAGACCTCAGTCCACGCTCCGTGGACTATTGCCAAAAGGGCTAGTAGTATCAGGATTTGTTTGGCTACATGATCTCTGAACCTGGGTCAGGACCCTATAATCCAACATCTCTCCTCTGAAATCCAACCCATTCTATCACTAAGAAACTAATGCATAAATACCGAAACAACATCTCCCCACTCTTAGGGGTTGAATCAATGACTCTAGGAACTATTCCATGAGGTGTTCTAACCAAACCCTAATGTCTAGGGAAGTTAAAAACTACTTCTACAATTAACTTTGACTCCAACCTCTGTCATAAATGAGGTCAAGTTTACATAAAAACAACTTATAAATACTAACCACCCATTATTTACATTTACTTTTACCCCTCACATTCATCTACTTCACCCTTTTGACTTTTACCAAAGTCAAACTAGGAATTACAAAAAATTACACATTGAAAAATTTACAAAAATCTCAGAAATTTCTAGGTGTACAACACGTTGTTGGAGGCCATTTTTGAGTGAATTTCTAAAGTCCAAATCAAAATCGGAAGCCTTTTCTGGAAATCTTGGAGAGCGTAGATGTCTTTAGAGTATTGTTTCACTCAAAATGACCAATTTTTGGCTGAGATATGGCCATTCGCCCAAGGTTTCTCCAGGTGCGCAACGAAATGGAAAGAGAGGGGTAGAAAGGTGATTTTTGGCCTCCCTTTTGCAAATTTCTCAAAACCTGAGCCCCAAACTAGGAAAGTGGGAAAATGGGGTTTCAGATGAGGTCATAAAATTTCCAAAAATTCTAATTTTACATCATTTGGAGCCTTGAGGAAGAAGCAAAGAGTGAGCTCGTTGTGCTGCTAGACAAAAAATTGCCAAAAATTGCAAGTCTACACCAAAACACAAAATTGTCTCCAAACCCTCCCAAAATTTGTCCAGAGATGCCTCCTTAGCACACCCAGAACTTTCTAACACTCTCTATCATACACTATTATTCATTCATTTCCATGCAATTGAAACTAGTCCTTTCTTGTGTTTCCCTGACACTACCTAACATACCTTGTCAATGCCTCCTTAGCACACCCAGAGCTTGCTAACACTCCCTATCATGCAATCTTATTCATTCATTTACATGCAATTGAAACTATTCCTCCGTTGTGTTTCCTTGGCACTCCCTAACATGTGTTGGTGCCACACCCTAGCACCTAACACCTGTTGGCATGCCTTAGCACTTGGCATGTCTTGGAATGGCTAACATGCCCTGGAACTTTCTAGCATGTGTTATTACTTCCTAGCATTCCTTGTACACCTTGGCACTCCCTAGTTTTCATTCCCTCACAGATAGCCTTAGTTTTTTTGTGACTTTGGAACCCAACCAAGTCATTGAAAAAATAGTGTTGTCCCTAGACAAAAGTCTCCCTTTGTCTAAAATTGCTTTTTCCATCCCCTTATCATAATCATAGGCTTACCTATTGCAAGTCCTATTATGAAATTATCCTAATACACTTCATCCCTAGGACACTTGGAAGACACTCTTATTCATTTGTTTCCATGCACTTTGACCTAGTTCTCCCTTGTGATGCACTCACACTCCCCAACACTCTTCAACATGCATTTACATTGTTTGGCATGTGTTATCATGCCCTTTCATTCCTTGGCATGCCCTAGCACTCCTTAGCTATCATGCCTTCATAGCTACCCTTATTGGTTTTAAGACTTGGGAACAAACCAAGTCCTACCTTGACTACAACATCTTGACCAAGTTACAATTACTACAACTATACTATCCGTTTTTCACCTAAGAATAGCCTATAACTCATCTTAGGCTACTCATGCCCAATCTTAGCTCATCTCACTTAAGAAGTTACCAAGTCAAGGCTCACGTCTAACCATGGCCATAAAACAACTAAGAAACATAGTTTACATCTTGACATCGCATAGCACCGGGCATTTCTAACAATCCCTTGGCACTGTGTGGCACATGTTGGCATTCCATGCATGCCATGGCATGCTTTAGCACTCCCAATCATACCATACCACTACTTGACATGTCATGGAACTCTTGCATGCCTTGGAACTACCTAGAATATAACTTTATCACTCCCTCCTGAGCACACTTGGAATTCACTGACACTCACTATCATATGTTCTTATTCATTCATTTCCATGCATTTTGAACTAGCTTTCCTTTTTGTTTATGTTGCACTCCCTAACACTCCCTGACACACATTGGCACAACCTCACCTGCATTAGCATACCCTGGCATGTCACCCTAACACTCTAGCATTTCTTGGCACCACCTAACATACCTTGTCGTCCCCTCCTTAGCACACCTATAACTCGTTGACACTCCTTGTCACACACTCTTAGTCATTCATTTCCATGCATTTGAAACTAGTGCTCCCTTATTTTTTTGTGGCACTCCACAACACTCTATGGCATGCATTGGGACACCCTAGCACCTTGTACAACTTGGCATGTTTCTTTGGCTTCTAATATCCCTTAAACATTACCTAGCATACCTTATCACTCCCTCCTTAGCACACATGGAACTCACTAACACTTCCTGTCAAAAAATCTTAATCATTCATTTGCATGCATTATTTTCACCTATTGCTCTCTTGTGTTCTCCTAGCACTCCTTAACACTTCGTAGCATGCATTTTTGATGGACAAAACACTATATATAGTGCAACTCATCCTCCATTTGTGGACAAGCAAATTTGGTTATGTTTGTAATAAGAAGTGCGAAGATAACCAACCAAGAGAAGGAAACAAAGAGAGAAGATTTTGGTGTTGTTTATGGGTCTGTTTTAGAGCTAATAGATCTACATGTGTGAAGGAAGGAAGAACTATCTACTACAAAAAAGGTCAAAGATCTTATTGTTGTCCAAGAAGTCAAATCAAGGAAGAAGATAAGCAAGGTTACATGTCGAATTATAATAAGAGTTCATACCATCCAAGTGAAGAAGATCAAGGTTCAAAAGTTTCATCAACCACACGATACAAGGTTTATGCAAGAGGGCCAAGAACTACAGATGTGATCCATGGCACTAGAATTTGAAGGATAGTCGAGTTATTGAAGGAATAAGCCTGATCATCATTGACTCAAGGAAAACTAAGGAAGTTGAATCAAGGAGGCTTGTGACTTGGTCTTGGAGAGGTCATTGAGTCAAGGGTCTAAGCCATGGTCTTCGTATTTGTCAATTGAAGTCTATATAAGAAGAAGATCTTGTTTGGGTTTTCCTCTCATGTTGGAGAGGTTTAGCCCTGGTTGATCGCATATTTTATGTGTCTCTTGTCTGCTCATTGTTTATGCATTGGTAGATGTTTGATGAAGAGTATTGTTTTGAGCATTGTTTGTTATTGTGGATTAGTCTTGAATGTGTCTGTGTATGAAGAAATAGAGCTGGTATATCAGATGAACCAACATCGACAGTGGTAGGCTAAACCTACAGGTATGACACAAGGTGCATCCCAGTTCTTTCCTTCTTCATAGTTTAATCAGCAACAGAACCTTAGGACAATATGGCAAGGCCAATCACCGAACCCAAGTTGGAAAACCCAACTATTCCCTATGACATCCTGGCCAGCGCAATCTTTTTCGAGTAATGGCTACCCAAATTCTCATTTTACTCTTGTTTGGCAGGGAAATCCCTATCAATCCCATTGGCCTGCCTCTACCTCCCAAAATTTGAATTGGTCTCCAAATTGGCAGCGACCTCTAGGGATATCTAATGCACCTATGCGGGTAGGTCCTTAGCCTCAACCTGCACTATTAGCAACTTATACATTACAGAAAAATCCCCAACCTCTTTTGTGGCCTCAATTACTAGCTCAAACGAATCCAAATTCTAATAAAAAACCAGTCCAATTGGTGCAGATTATTAAAGCACAGATTATGAGGTTGATCAGAAAGAATGTAATGAACTCATATTTAGGTCAGGCCATATCATCACCCCTGAGAAAAATAGGGATCAACCTTCAATCGAAATTGAAACCCCACCTTTACATATACCACCACCTGTAACTAATACCGAACTAAAAGAAGGAGAAGAGACAGATTAGCATGAAGATCCTGAAAAACTTACAGTCACTTCTCCCCCATTCCCTGAAAGGTTAACAATACCCAAATCTATTGTTTATCCATATTTTGATCTTGTAGGGGAACTAAAAAATCTTTGTATTAAAATCCTTCTCCTCTAGGCCATTCAAGACATACCCATCTATGCTAAAACAATTAAAGAGCTATGTGTAAAGAAGCCTATGAGGAAATTAAAAACCTCACCCACTATTCACGTTGTAGGGACCTTATCTGATCTACTCTTGGGAAGGGAAACTCTAATAAAGTATGAAGATCCTCGAAACCCCATAGTGACAGTTCAGATATATGGCCGCCCTTTTCCCAATACTTTAGTTGATCTCAGTGCAACCATTAATATTTTAATAGCAGAAACCTATCAAGCACTTGGTATTACGGCCCTGGAACCAACCACCACTCTATTAGAACTTTTTGATTGTTCAGTGGTAAGGCCAGAAGGAACCTTACAGGATATCATAGTTTCTGTTGATTCATGGGAATATCCAGTAGATTTTCTTGTCATAAACTCAAACTATAGATTAGACGGGTACCCTCTGATTCTGGGCCGACCTTGGCTTGCGACAGTTAATGCTTATATTGGCTGCGGAGAAGGCAACATGACTATTGCAAAGGGGGATGTTGTAAAACATCTTGTGTTATATGCTCCTACCAAGCCAAGTCTTCTCATTGTAAAAATATGTAAATAACCACTAGCGTACCTAGAGGAAAGAGTCCGTTCATGACTCACCGTAGCAGAGGCACTAGAATTTAAAGATCAGACTAAAGATGATGTTATTAATAAATTTATGAATCAGCCTACTAATGTAAGCAATCTAAAGTGTCAAATGTTGAAAGCAATCTTGGATAATGAAGCCATGGAGGATCCTCTGAAGGATACCGATGATCATCATATTCAGACGACTGTTGTTCATAACAGCAAACTGGTAGAGTTCGAACCTAAAAAAAATCAAAATATTAATGATGGTCTAGATAGCAATCAACAGCAAAAGCTCATACAGGTTCTACATAAATATAAGGGTATTTTGCATGGGATTATCCTAATATTAAAGGAACAGACCCACAACTATGTACACACGACATCTATACTAAGAAGGGTGGTCGACCCATCCAGCAACCTCAACGGAGATTGAATCCACATCTCAAGGACGTTGCAAAAGTAGAGTTACAAAAGCTGTTGGATGTAAACTTTATTTATCCTATCTCAGATAGTAAATGGGTCTCTCCATTGGTGGTCATCCCTAAGAAAAATGGGAAGTGATGTATCTGTGTAGACTATAGGAAGTTGAACAAGGCGACATAGAAAGATCATTTCCCTCTCCCATTCATTGATCAAGCCCTTGATACTTTGGCAAACAAACAATTATTTTCCTTTTTAGATGTTTTCAGTGGCTACGATTAGATTCAGATCGCCCCTGAAGACCAGGAAAAAGCAACCTTAACATGTCGTTGGTGTATATTCGTATACAAAGTATTACCATTTGGCTTGGGTAATGCCCCAACTACATTCCAGAGAGCTATACTCAACATCTTTGCCGATTTAACAAATGAAGTTCTCGAGGTGTATATGCCTGATTTTACTCCATAGGGGGCTGACTTCGACTTAGCATTGAAAACATTAGAAAAAGTCTTAGAACGATGCATTGCTACCAGGTTATGTTTAAGCAATGTTAAGTGCCACATGATGATGACTGAGGGCGTAATCTTGGGACACTACATCTCTATAGCAGGAATATAGGTAAACCCAGTAAAAATTCAAGTAATTTTTTTACTGCCTACCTCCTACACTCAAACAGAGGTACGTAGCTTCCTAGGATAGGTAGGCTATTATTGTAGGCTTATTAAAAAAATTTCACAAATTGTTGTGCCTCTATATGCTTTGACTAGAAATGTTGATTTCAGTTGGTCTGACAAATGTGACACAACTTTTATAGGTTTAAATAAACTAGTCTCAATCGCATCCGTATTGCATGGACCAAATTGGGAGTTGTTGTTTCACATATCCAGAGATGCATCAGATGTAGCTATAGGCGATGTCCTTGGCCAAGAGGAGGATAAGAAACCTTATGTTATATATTATATTAGAAAAAATCTCACTTCTACAGAACTTAATTATATAGTAACAGAAAATGATTTTTTAGTTGTTGTCTATGCAATAAACAAATTCAGTCACTATATTACTCACTACCCAATCTTTCTGTACACTGATAACTCTGCCATTTGGTATCTAGCTAATAAACCTATCACAAATAGTCGAGTAACATGATGGCTATTGCTTTTGCAGGAGTTTGATATTACTATCAAGGATCGTCTGGGAAGGAAAACACGGTTTCTGACTTTATATCATGAATTCCGAAGGTGAATGATCCACAGGTGGTAGACGACCAATTTTTGGATGAACATCTATTTGTCGTGGTAGTCAAAATTCCATGGTACACAGATGTGGCAAATTATCTAGCAGTTGAGAAACTACTCAGGCATTTGACAACAAGAGAGAGGAAGTTGATCGTTCAACACAACGCCTGATTCTCTTGGATAGGTAGATATCTTTTCATACAGGGGCTGACATGTGTATACGGAGATTAATTCGCGAGGATGAGATTCATGACATACTGAAAGCTTGCCATGACGAGCCCTGTGGGGGACATTTTCCAAATTGAAGGACAGGGTGTGAGGTATTATAGATGGGATACTATTTGCCCACTATTTTTAAGGATGCTAAGAAATATGCCAAGGCTTGCGATAGCTATCAAAGGATGGGTAGGCCTAGCCAATTTGATGGCATGCCTCTGCAACCTTAGTTAGCCATAGAACCCTTCGAAAGGTGGTCTTTAGACTTCGTTGGCCCATTCCATCCGCAATCCAATCATAAATCCTACATACTAGTTGCCACAGATTATGTGACAAAATGGGTGGAAATAGTAGATTTACTAAGAGCCATAGAGGAAGATGTGATTAACCTCCTTTTTGGACTATTTTTCCAATATGGGTTACGCACGAAGTAATCACAGATGGGGGAGGGAAATTCATAAGACATAATATTACTGCCACTCTCAGGAATCATCATATTACGCACAGGATCACTTCCCCATATCACTTGTAGGTGAGCGGGCGGGTCGAAAGCACCAATAAAGTCATTGAAGAAATTCTGACCAAGACAGTCTCAACACACTGATGAGACTAGGATGTTAGACTACCTGAGGCCTTATGGGCTTGTAGCATGACTTGGAGGAATAATACTGGATACTCTCCATACCAGCTCGTGTTAGGCAAGGAACCTATTTTTCTGATCGAATTCAAAATAAAGACTCTAAGGATGGCCCAGGAAGTAGGGCTGGATCTAATAGAAGACCAGAGCAAACGACTCTAGTAGATGAGGCTCTACTGCTTGCTTTACAACGGACTGCAATTATTCAACAACAAAGGGAAAAATGGCATCACAACCTTATCAAGAAGAAAAATTTTCAAAAAGGGGATTGGTCACTGCTTTATGATTCCAAATTCCAAGATTTCCTGGGAAAGTTGCAAACAAGATGGCTTGGCCTTTATGAGATTCAAGAAGTGCATAACAATGGTACTCTTACCTTGGTTACCATTGACAGATCTGGCCACTCTTTTAAGATGAAGGGACATCGAGTACGCCTCTATCACAAACCACTCACCAAGCAATCTTTCTGCAAGTCAGTACGCGAGGACCCCTCCATGCAAATTTTGGCTGTGGGAAGTGATGACCCAATAGCCTTTCTTTCAAAAAATTGAGATCTTGTTAGAAATTGTAAATAATGTATATACTAATTTTGGTTGGTTGCCATTAAGAGTAAAAATTACCATGTAAATATGAGATTTTTTATTGCTTGATAAGTGTTGTTCAAATGATTGAACGATTGCCATTCAACATATTGAACACCACATATTTTTTTTTATTTTGTTGTTCAAAGGATTGAACGATTGTAGTTCAATCGATTGAACAACACATTTTTATTTTTTGATTTTGTCGTTCAAATGATTGAATGATTAACGTTCAATTGATTGAACAACACATTTTTATTTTTATCGTTTTTTCCATTCAAACGATTTAACGATTGCCGTTTAATCGAATGAACAAAAATTTTTTGTTTTTTTTATTTTGTTGTTCAAATGATCGAACAATTTTCATTCAGTTGATTGAACAACACATTTTTGTTTTTTGATTTTTCCATTAAAATGATTGAACAATTGTCATTCAATCGATTGAACAACACATTTTTATTTTTCTTTACCATTCAAACGATTGAACGATTGCCATTCAATCAATTGAACAACACATTTTTGTTTTTTTTATTTTGTCGTTCAAACAATTGAACTATTTTTGTTCAATCAATTGAACAACACATTTTTGTTTTTTATTTTTTCCATTCAAACGATTGAATGATTTTTGTTCAATCGATTAAATAGCACTTTTTTGTTTTTTTATTTTGTCGTTCAAACGATTGAACGATTGCCCTTCAATTGATTGAACACCACATTTTTGTTTTTTGATTTTGTCGTTGAAATGATTTAATGATTTATGTTCAATTGATTGAACATCAAATTTTTGTTTTTTTATTATTTCATTCAACCGATTGAACAACACATTTTTATTTTTTTTATTTTTCTGTTCAAACGATTGAACGATTTCTGTTCAATCGATTCAACATCATATTTTTGTTTTTTTGATTTTGTTATTCAATCGATTGAACAACACATTTTTGTTTTGTTTTTTTTTTTATTTTGTCGTTCAAATGATTGAAATTTTTGTGTTTTGGTTTTGTCATTCAGACAATTGAACAATTTCCATTCAATCGATTGAACAACACATTTTTTTTTTTTTTTTTTTTTTTTCATTCAAACAATTGAATGATTGCCATTCAATCGATTGAACAACACATTTTTGTTTTTTTTTTGTATTTTACCATTCAAATGATTGAATGATTGTTGTTCAATCGATTGAAAAACACTTATGTTTGCGACTTTTGTTGTTCAAACAATTGAACAATTGTTGTTCAATCAATTAAACATCACTTTTTGTCTTTTTAATAGAATAAATTATGAATTTTTCTTAAAGATCATGATGCCATCTTTTCTTTATTTCTCCTTTGTATTGTGAATAAACACCATTTGAATGGATTTGTGCTTGATGTAAAAAAAATAAAATAATAATAACAATATCATTATGACTCATGCAGCCGTTTGATGGTTATCTTTGTTCGAAAGCTGATACGGTGTATCATTACAATGACTGACTAAACATCTCTTCTCTCGACACATCATAACATGATTCATTATTTTGAAACCATGTTGGCTTATGTTTTTTGACTGTCAATTGGATAAATCTCATTAACATGATGATATGGGGGTAAGAGGATAAACTTTCATTGCCATTTTCTTACTTCTTACACCATCCCTGACTCTTAAGGAGAAAATGGGCCCCCCTCTCTTTACTAAATAAAAATTCCACTAGAAAAATGGACATAATGAGATGTGAAAAATAATCAAACATTGTCTTAAAAAGGATAGGGGATCTCATCACGAGCCAGCCTACCATGATCATCAAGATCTAACAAGTGAGATTCTAATTTGGCTACCAAACCTAGGTAATAACCTTCTTGATGCTTAAAACTATCAGAAGGGCAGGGGGCTTCATCACGAGCCAGCCTAATCACTTTGTTATATTTTGGTGAATGGCACTATGTCATCTGGTCACCATGCCGGCATAGTGTTCTCTTTATGACAAGAAAAAGAAGAACCATCTACATTATAAAAGGATGAATCTGGCTCATTTATGGGGTTAAAAAGCAACCCTGTCGAGGCTATGAATGCCTGCTACAAGTAGTGGCTCTGCTTATGGTATTGAGGTATCATCTTACACTGCCAAATGTTCTCTAAGCTCTTATCACCTATGGATTTGTTTCTAAAGAGAATTTTCCATTTGAACAACACTCTTACAAGCTGGTCTACATGGTAAACTTATATGATATATTCATTATATTCCAAATCGTCCAATCATTTTACATCTATCATTAATATATACCGTCAATTATACCTTTGTCATTAATACCAATTACGACGAAATTTTTTTGACATAATGTATTAAAATCTTTGTTTTAATCTCTTTTTGCCCATTTCACATCCAATGACTTGTATTTCTTTAATCTTTTTATTGATGAACACGCTATTTTTAGAATTGGTTGTCGGCATTTATGTCGTGTTAATGCTTTCGCTTGCTTTTCACATGCTGAAAGGACGTGGACACCCTTTTCTAGTCAGAAGGGGGATGGCCTGCGTACGCACGACATGTGTGACAGCTAAGAATAATTGTGTGATAATCATTTGAATTAACTTGCAGTGAAGGACTGAATGATGATTATGAATGAGCAATAATTAGCAATAATTTCTGATTAGGGTAAGGATGGAAACCATTATGGCTGGCATGCAGACTCATGATCCTGTGTTAAGTATGGTTGACAGGATCAATGCCTTAACTAAATATGATATTAACTCCAAAATTATCATCATTTCTCTGTTAATTGTTGTAACGTTTTCTGCTACTATTTTGAATTGTGGAAGTGTAAAACAATTGCATACAAGTGAACCAGTTACAGGTACAACAACCATGGGAGGAAGAGCTAGCAAGAATGAAGCACTAGTACTTATGGTATCATATCAAGCTTGTGCGATTCTCGAGCACGTAGGATGGCTGCAATATTTGAATAGGTTGTAGGATTTTCATGAGGGGCTAACGTCGGAATTTCTTCGAAATTTGCAAAATGGCAACACCACAGTCAGAGGCAGAAGTATAACAATTTCTGAAGCAGTCATAGCCGAATTCATTGGACTTCCGGTGGAAGGAACCAATTGGACAAAAAAAGATGTTCTTCTGCACAATGCGATTGAAGTATTCCAGGATCTAGGAGAGAAATTGGTGTGAGTAAGAAAAGGGATCCATCCTTCAGCATTAAGGTAGTCATGGCAAGAATTAGTCGTCATCATGAAAAGATACATTACCTGCAACAGTGGACATGATGTGGTAAAGCCCCGCCAACTGAAACTTCTAGCCATTTTAAAAGAGAAAATTTCAGTTAATGTGGCATTTTACTTGAACTCCCTATTACATGATGTCGCCTATCAAGTTAGGAAAGCCAAGGACCCACACAAAGTAACCAGTCATCACCGATTGATTAAATTAATTATTATGAATGGACTGACCCAACAACAGTTAACTTGTGATAATGTTATAAATCCTACCTTGGCTCCACCCCCTAGAACACAGTAACAGAGCAGTAAGGGCCAAGAACTCTAGGTCAGAGAAAGACACTTAAAATAAAGAATTCCTCCATTCCCCTAAACCCAATAAAACGTAGGCACTCTGTGCGAGTGAGAGCCCAACGAAGCATCCAAATTCAAGAAAATGAGGCTAGACCATCTCACACACCACCTGCAAGTTTGCATAATTCCCCTTTACAAGACTATGAGGAGGAAGTGGCCAGGGTATTGGAAAACATGGGGATATTTGGAGAAGGTAAAGAACAATCCACGAATGCTAAGGAATGGAATTGCACCCCCAACCAGTCTACCCCTACTGACAGCCTTGGTTGTAAGCAAAACATGACATGCACTAGTTTTGTTGAAGAACAGAGGGAACCAATTCCTTCTGTGGAAAAACCACTTGAAGCGGAGATACATGAAGAATATGTCACTAAAGGAGGAAATCGGGTAGAAAAAATTGGTCCAATGGACCCCCCAGCTGAAGAAAACAATGTAAATGAAACCTTGGTAGATGAAAATCAACCAGGTAACACTATTTTTCTATGTCCCCTGAGGACAAGGCTTACCTAATAGAAAATCCGGAGAATGACAATTGTTCAGGAGACACTGATGTATTGGGATCTCCTAAAAGAGAAATCCATGATAAGGTAGAGTTAGAAGATGAAGCATCCTCAGGAGATACAGTTCCAGATGGAACCCTCCCTCATGACAACACATTACCACCTATACAAGAACCATAGGATAATGCAGTTAACCCATCACTAGTTGGAAGTCCCAGGATAAAGAAGTCCTACAGAGACATGCTCAGAAAAGTGCTTGAGAAGTATAGGAAACAAAAACAAATAATTCAGAAACTAAGGGAGTGGTTAAATGAGGCCCTTAGAGCTAGGAATTTGAAAGTAGAAAAAGAGACCACAGGAACACAAACAGAAAATTGTGTTGGAAGGAACACTAAGACCCAAACTGAGGATCTTTTGGCTTGTCCAAAGAAAACACAAATAGAATTGTGCCTTGTAGAAGACATTGAAATGAAAACCAAGAACCCCTGTGTTTTCCCACGGAAGACCCAAACATACCACCCTACCATGGATACTATGTTAATGTATGGTATGTTCGATGCTTATAACAGTTTACTTATTTTTCTTATTAAATTCCACAGATTAGCAATCACATGTACATAAAGTCAAGTGCAGATAGAACATTAAAAGATCGACAGAAAACAAGCTAAGACAAGAGACACAAGATGTGGTGGCTAGCCAAGGACAAACCCCACAATGTGTGGGGAAACCCTTTGATCAAATCTTCTTTTATCTTCAATAATTGAGCATATAGAAATAGTACAATAAATCTTATTTATATCAGCAATAGCAATTGTTGGATCGGCTTGATTCCACCACCAAAAGTTGCGGCTTTCAGAGGAGGTTAAGATGAACCTACAGCACAATTCATATGAGGAGATCTTCTGGTCCACGTAGGTCAAACTTTACTTCTGCAGTTGCAGCTTCAGTTTCTGCAGCTTCCTTCTAACTAGGGCAGTCGATATCTTGCAAACCATCCATCGGATTGACTTGATTCCACCACCAAAAGTTGCAGATTTCAGAGGAGGTTAAGATGAACCTACAACATAGTTCATATGAGGAAATCTTCTACTCCACGTAGGTCAAACTTTACTTCTGCAGTTGCAGCTTCAGTTTCAGCAGCTTCCTTCAAACTAGGGTAGTCGATATCTTGCAAGCTGTCCGTCAGATTGACTTGATTCCACCACCAAAATTTGTGGCTTTTAGAGGAGGTTTAGATGAACCTATAGTGCAGTTCATATGAGGAGATCTGGAGATCTTCTAGTCCACGCAGGTCAAACTTTACTTCTCCAGTTGTAGCTTTAGTTTCAGCAACTTCCGGCTTCACATGTGTGAGGGAGAGACCCTTTTCTGCGCAGTAGAGAAGAGACTCTTTTCTACGTAGTAGAGAGAGAGAGATGTGATAATGAGTGAGTGATAATGAGGAAAAGTCCTCCTATATTTATACACAACGTTGGTGTTTGAATAAATGCAACTATTGGGCTTCTGAGCCTACATGAGTTGTAGGTCGGCTTGATAATAATTCCATAATCAAAATAAATTCATATCTCCATGAATACTTATCGAAATCAGATGATCTTTATATCAATCCTACACCTCTCGATGAGAGGAATCTAATAAAAGTATTATCAACCATGAATAAGATGACTAACATGAATGTTTTCCCTAGTTTCCAATTTTAACACTCCCTCTCAACTAGGGAGAACTTCATCTGCAATCTGTCTATCGGTCATTACTATTCATCCATCAAATGTACTGCCCTGTATAGCCTGAACCTTACCCTTCTATGCTCTATTCTGCCTATTTTGCTTTGTCTTGTTCTGCCTTGTACTAATCTAAATTTTTCTGCTATGTTCTGCGCTCCTCTTGCATTTTTCCATTCTGCTCTACTTTTGTCCAAATTATGAAGAAGAAGAAATGATCGAGGATGTATCATACTAACTCAAACTCAATCTTAGAGTATGTACCACTGGTCCTAGACCAGTCTCAACCAACATGAAGTCAGCATCATAGTGAGTAGAACTCCACTGGTCCCAAACCAGTATCATCCTCCACTAACTCAAAGTCAGTCTCAGAGTGCGTACCACTGGCCCCAGACTAGTCTCAACCGATCCGAAGTCAGCTTCATAGTAAGTACCACTCCTACCACTGGTCCCAAACTAGTATCGCGGTCTCAGAGAGTGTACCATTGGTCCTAAACCAGTCTGAACTGACCCGAAGTTAGCGTCATAATATGTACCACTCTCACTGGTCCTAGACTAGTATTGTACTAACATGAACTCAGTCTCAGTATGTACCACTGGTCCCAGACCAGTCTCAACTGACCCAAAGTCAGTGTCATAGTATGGTACAACTCCTACCACTGGTCCCAGACCACTATCATTGATCTCAGGTCAATGGAGGTCATCCTAGCATAGGGAGTACAGTAGATACAATGATGCATCGATCGATACTACTATGGTCCCTAACTTCATTTCCCTGCTCATTAATCAGATGAGAGGTACTTCACATGAGTCCTAGACTACATGGGTAGGATGCCTCGACAGGAGAACTAATCAATCATGTCCTCACAGGAGAACACATCAATCCTGCTACAATCGCCATGGGAACACATCAATCTAGGCTGCCATGGAGAACACATCAATCTAGGCCTCACAGGAGAACACATCAATCCTACTACAATCACCATAGAGAACACATCAATCTTGCTACAATTGCCATGGAGAACACATCAATCCAGGCCTCAGAGGAGAACTAATCATCCTGCTACACAGGAGAGCGAATCATCTTGTTCCACAAGAGAGCAAATCATATTGTCCCACAAAAGAGCGAATCATCTTGTTCTAGTGCGCACCACCAGGAGAGAGTGAGTCACCCTGTGGTCGTATGTTGCTCCAGTAAGAACCGCAAGCCCTTAGAGCTCCCAGAGCTCAATGTATGCAACATGCAAGACTCTTGTACAAGGGTTTCTTGACGACTCCATGTCATTTGGGAAAATCACAGATTAGATCTTTCCTTGGGGCTCTAACAAGGTGTATCGACCTTTACGTCATCTTAATGTGATGGAGCCTCCTTGCTCATCAACTTACCATATCCCAGATGATGTCTATCTACTAGCAATAATATTTATTAACATCTATATAAAACAATGGTCACTAAAAAATATGGGATTTACCCTGATATTGAGAATTTTTAATAGAATTATTCCATAATATTGATACTTTAATAATAATATCAAATTATTAATATTATTAATAATATAAATTTATTTTTAATAATTTATTTAAAAGATTTTTTAAACAACCTTGACCCCTCCCCCTGGGCCTTGGTCAAATATAGCTCTTAGAAGTCTTTTTATCCAGTTGCCCAGTCAAATATAGCTGTTGGAATAACCTGCATTACGTATTTAACGCATTGCTTAGGTTTGATCTTCAACTTGCCCTGACGATGAACCACACTAGTTGGTTTGAAATGCGTCGACAAATGATTTTTTATGTGATTTTGCTGAAATTATTCTCTCAAACATGTTATGGATCACATAAGTCTCAACTCTATAAATATGAGATTCCTCAATAATTGAATCCCACCTTTGGTTGTTAAAGAGAATCACTGTGGTACGTGTTCAAACAACTCACTGAAGAGCTTCCCCAACCAGGTAGCTTCATACGAGATCATACTCATACATATGTATCCAGTCTCGGCAGTGCTTATGGAAACCAACTTTTTCTTCCTTCTCATCCATTATATTGTAGCAGAATCCAAAGAGAAACAACACTAAAAAGTGCTCTAGTGATCCTCCACACTGCGTGCCTAATCAGCATTCAAATAATCATGTAGTTTCATATTTCCAGCAGTGTATCTCAATCAATGAGAGAATGTGTCCTAAAGACATCTCAGAAGATTCTTGACACCAATCTAGTGAGGCTCAACTGAATATGAGCTCACAATGCTAACTGCAAAACATATGTTTGGATGGAGATTCACCAAGAACATCAATGCGAATGAGTTTTTGAGACTCAAAGGCCTTCATGGCTTAGGGGGATACTTGATGATCAATAACATCCATCGGTTCTTCCACATCAGGCATTGTTACATCATCTACCCATAGAGACAGCTTCCAAAATCATACAATTCTTCCTTTCCGCCACACCATTCTACTCAGGAGTATGTGGTGTAGTAGTCTCCCTCTTAATTCCTGAGTGAAACAACTATAATATTCCGAAGTTCTTGCTTTGGCTTGAGGGGAATGGTCCCCTTTTAAGCTTTCCTTCAACACATTCTATACATACACCTTCTTTCTCTACTTGGAATTCAGGAATTCCTGTCACCATTTGTCTTACACCAAGTAGAGCTTTATAATGAAGGGGGGCAAACCTCCGATGCCAAAGTTCAGACTGAAGAGATGTGTCATAAGACATGACACCTAGCGGACTTCCACCAACCTGATATAAAGAATCAACTTGAAATCCAAGAGTGAAAGCATATTTAACATTATCTTTCCACATAAGTACCTTGCCATCGCTAAAGGCTACCTTGTAGCCTTTGTCTTCCATTGTCGAGATGGACACTAGGTTCTTTTGGAGGTTAGGTGCATTTAATACATCCTGGAATTTCCAGCCTTCTTGAATGGTTGTCCTCTTCCTTGATTTCCAGTATTCCTTTTACCTTTTCTATTGAATTTTCCATCCCTTCGATTACCATGAGAGGGATTTTGATCATCGTCATGGTGAGAGTCCTTTCTATCAAGGCATTCCCTTGCATAGTGACCTGCTTTATTGCAAATGTAACATCGTCCTTTTCTTCCACCCTTAGGTCCAGCCTTTCTTTTTTATTTAGTCTCAGAATTATTTATTTTCTTAGCATGAGAAGAAAAGGCAGCAGGAGGACCTTTAGGCATGGGAATTTCTTGCTCTTCTACCCTTGTTTCTTATTGAATGCATCTAGCTATTAATTCCTTGAAACCAGGAATTACATGATTATTCAAAAGAGTAGTCTTGAACATGTACCATTCGGATGGTAATCCTCCAAGAGTCGTGAGTGTCATTTCTTTGTCAGTAATAGTCTCCCCAATAGATAAGAGATCGTTCTTGATCTCAGTGATTCTTAAGAAGTATGCTTGCATTCTCTCATCTTTACCCTTCTTGATTTCCCTCAGCTTATTTCTAAGAAACAAAACTTGATTTGCATAATTAACTTTAAATAAACTCACCAGTCTATGGTCGATTTCCTTGGAGGTGTCTAGTTCAGAGATGTAGGGCACCAAGTGCTTGTCGATAGAGTCCCGGATGATCTTCTATTTTGACTTCTCTAGTTTTCATTTGTTCCATGCAGTAGTGAATGAGGTCTGGAAATGGGAGCATCAGGCAAAGCAAGGAAAAAAGGGGCAGAAGACCCATGAGTGAATCCATCCAAATGGTAGGAGAAATGCTTGTTAACTCAGGAAGAGTGGTGCCATTATCGAAGGTATTTCACCAACCAACCAAACTGTTGAAATGATAATTATGACCTGGAACATAAGAGGTCTAAACATTAAGGGGAAACAAAGATATCTCAAAAGAAATATTGAGGAAAGATAAGCCCAATGTTATTCTACTACAAGAAACTAAGATTAGTGAAATGAATATGAAAGAGATCATGGGAAACTTTAGGCCAAGGTATGAGGTAATAGGACAAGATGCCAATGGCAGTGTAGGAGGATTAGCCATACTCTAGAACCCAGAAGAGGTACAATTCAAGGATTGGACAAGTATGCCAAGAATACTCTCTGGAAAATTTAGAAACATTGGCTCCAAAGAATGGGTCCTACTTTCAGGAGTTTACATCCCCCATATCTGAGGAGAAAGGAAAATTTTCATTAGCAATATGACAAAAGTGAGAAGCCTGTATCAAAATATTCCATGGACAATAGGAGGAGACTTCAATATGATTAAATCCCTAAATGAAAAAAGAGGAGGAATGTGCAGGGTGGATAGAGACATGGAGCTGTTTGGGGATACCATAAACAAGCAAAGTTTAGTGGATATCACAACCACTAATGGAACTCATACCTAGAATAATAGAATGGGGGCAAACATCAAATTGCCTCAAGACTCGATAGATTCCTAATATCTGAAGAGATAGTAAGCAGAGAATTTTTTGTGGAAGAAATGATATTACCTGGGATGGGATTAGACCACTGGCCGGTGAGATTGGAGATTGAACTCAAATCCAACCCTAAAAATCAACCCTTCTGATTTGAAGCATTTTGGCTTTAAGACCCTAAATTCATAATCGAGGTGGAGGAATGGTGGAAACAAAGTGAACAGAGGGGCAGGAATAGAATGCAAACATTCTAGTGAAAGCTAAAGGAAGTAAAGCAAAAAATAAAGGAGTTGAACCAGTAGGAATTTGGAAACATAATGAAGGACCAACAATAGCTAAAGCAAAAGATGGAAGAAATCCAACAAGAAATTATAAGGGAGAAGGGAGAAGCCCCAAACTAGAAGCAGAAGAGGGCAAATTGGTTAATCAAATAGAGGAATGCAGGAAGCAGGAAGAGATCTTATGGTGACATAAATCAAGAGTGAACTGGTTGAGAGAGGGAGAAAGGAACACCAAATTCTTTCACAAAGAAATGATACAACACAGGCAGAGAAACATAATCTTTTCCCTAAAAAATGAAGCAGGTGAATGACAAACCCAACATGAGGAAATGGAGGAAACATTGGTGAGACATTTCAAAGAACTCTTAACGGAACCTCATGAGGAAAGATAGGAGGCCATGTGCAGAATTTGCAATGAGATCTCCAAGTTAATTACTACAGAGAAAAACCTTGTGATCATGAGAGCAATCACAATAGAGGATGTCAAAGAAATGGTGCAAGGATTGAAGAAAAATAAGGCCCCAAGATCGGATGGCTTTACATCGGAACTCTACCAAGCAACATGGAAATTTATATGCAATGACATAGTTGTGTTGGTGGAGGAATACAAAAGGAATGAAAAGGTATGTCCAAGACTAAAATCTACCCTTCTTTCCCTCATAACTAAATACTCTAAGTTAGAGGAATCGCAGGGATTTAGACTGATCACCCTCTGCAATGTTATCTATAAAATTATCTCTACTTTAATAGCTAAACGACTGAAACCGATTCTTTCTAGTATTATATCTCCTGAGCAAATAGGCTTTATAGAAGGTAGACATATTTTAGATGGTCTAATAGCATCCCAGGAAGTGGTGCATTCACTAAAATCAAAAAAGATGGCAGGAGTGATGATAAAATTGGATCTATCCAAAGCCTATGATAGATTAAACTAGGAATACCTAAGAAAAGTATTGGAAGCTTTTGGGTTCTATAGAAGATGGATAGAATGGATTTCTGCAATTATATCTACCCCTGTCTTCTCGATCCTCCTTAATGGAACCCCGACATCCACCTTCAATGCCGCAAGAGGGTTAAGACATGGGGATCCCCTATCACCCTTCCTGTTCATTATAGCAGCATAAGGTCTAAGAAGGTATATCAAAAAGGAAGTATAGGAGAATAGAATCAAACGGTTAAAGGGTATGGGGGAATGAACTCCCGATAACCCACCAATAGTTTGTGGATGATATTATGTTATTGTGTAATGTATCTCGTAGGGAAGTCAAAAGAATGAAGGAAACCCTAGATCTATTCATGGAAGCCTCCAGAACACAAATCAAGAAGGAGAAGTCTTGTGCCTACTTCTTCAACACAAATGGAAATTTCAAATCTTATCTAGCAAGATTGTTGGGTTTCAGGGAAGGTGACAAACTAAGTATCTCGGCATACCCCTAACAATTAATTCATTAAAACTAGTAAATTGGCAACAAACTATACACAACATCCAAGATAGGATAGCCAACTGGGCATTCAGATTCCTAAACCTGGCAGGAAGAATGGTCCTAGTAAAAGTAGTCCTACAATCCATTCCAATTTACTAGTTATCAGGGATGGTAGCTCTGAAAGGAGCTTGCTCCAAAATGGTATAAATACTAAAAAAAATTATATGGGGAGCCTCACAACAACAACAAAAAATGGGGGTTAATGTCATGGCAAGTGATGATTGGAAAAATGGAAGAAGGAGGCCTAGGATTAAAGGACCCATACCTCACCAACCAAATTATGGGGGCCAAGCTATGGTGGAGGTGGATGATTGGAGGAGGGGACCTATAGAAAATAATTTGCACTAAGAAGTATAACATGCCAGGAAGAACGAAGAATATCTTAAGGCATACAGAAAAACCGCGAGGATCCAACATCTGGAACTTGGCCAACGAGAAAAGGGATATAGTCACAAACCATGCCTTGTGGGAAATAAGAGATGGCAAAACAACAAAGTTTTGGGATGAAGCTTGGAAACAACGTGAAAAATTAAATGGCAAGCCAGAACTCAGAAGTCTTATACAGTATTCAAAAGATGCAGGATTAAATAGAGTGGATGATTTCTGGAAGCATGAAAACATTGAGGAGAATTGGAGAGTTTGGAAGAACCCAAAAGTGTGGGGCCAAAATATAGAGACAGAACAGAGAAATCTCTATAGGAAATAAATTGAAATGCGAAGATTTCAGTTAGAGCCAGAACAGATATTCTGAGATGGGGATACACAATGAAAGGTTACTTCATGGTAAAGGAGGCATATGATCTAAAGGCTGAAAAGGAATAGGAAGGGAACCAACACTTATGGAAACAAATCTGGAAGAGAAAATCGTGGACAAAAGTGGCCCATTTCCTATGGCTAACATGTAAAGGAAGAATTTTGACATGGGATCAATTACAGAGAAGAGGGATGCAGGGACCAACCCGCTGTGACCTATGGAGGCAAGAAAATGAAAACCTAGAACACCTTCTGAACTCATGCCAATTTGTAGAATGATAGTGGGGAGCTATCTATGAAGCCTTCAAAAGGATGAATAGGAACCCTCAAAGCATAAAAGAGATGGTCCAACAATGGGGACGTGGCCACTAAAATATGCCAGTACTAAATAGAGCCTAGGGGCTAGCTATAGGCTTCAATCAATGGATGATATGGAAGGAAAGGAATAGAAGGATCTTCAAGAATTAAGAATTTATACCACAGAAGGTATGGAGAGGAGTAATGGATCATATAAGAGAAACCATACTAGCAGAAGAATGGAAGCAAAAAGATTTGGAGACCATGCCACAGGAAACAAGTATATTAAAAAAGCTTAACTTAACAAAGGATATGGTGGGAACGAATGCTTGGAAATTAATAAGAATGAGTGGGGTCATGCCTCAGAAGTATAGTAGACCAGCAGAGGGCTTCATCAAATTAAACTTTGATGGAGCCTCCAAATGTAATCTAGGAAATGCAAGAATATGTGGCATATTCAGAGACAACCAGGGTAGGACTCATTTGGTGTACGTGGCTTATGGAGGCATGATGAGAAACAATGAAGAAAAACTCATGGCAATAAGACAAGGGATGAGGATAGTTGTTAGGATTGGGTAGAAGCAACTAGAAGTGGAAGGGGATTCATTAATGGTAATCAACATGATGAGGAAATTATATAATGGGACGACATGGGATAGAATTTCCCATAGCTAGAGAACAACAAGCCTCATATAAGAACTGGGTGAGATCATGAAAAGATTTGACTATATAATAATAAAACACATTAAAAGAGAAGGAAATAAAGTGGTCTATTTCTTAGCTAATTGGGGAAGTGATCCACAGTTGGGACACATGGAATGAACTTGACCTATCCAGTCAAGGGACATCAGAATGGACTGCTGAGTGAAATAATAACAGAAGATGAAGAACATGCATAATCAAAATAACAAGGATTATAACATGTCCCTGATCAGGGTGATGGAGTGGGTAAGGAGCCATAATGGCAATGTTAGGAGTTGGCCAGAGAAAGGACTACTTACTGTAACCTACATGGGGGAAAAGGAGAACATGGAGAGGTATGGCCGAACGGTCGACAGAAGAGGTGTGAGAAATGTGATAATGAGGAGAGGTGGGAAGGATAGCGAGGAAGGAAGGATTGGACAACAGGGTAATGGGAGGAGCTATGATAGATGGAGTAAGGAAGGAAGGAGGGTTAGAGCAAGAGAGAAATGAAGGAAAAGTGCAACAAGGAGGTCAGATAATTAGCGAGAACTCAAGAAGTGAAATACCGGGTATGTTTATTGTATTTGCCCTATAATTCGATCAGTAAATTATAGTATGTCAGATGGGGTTAGAACCAGGGGTCTGGGGGAGAGGGAAAGACCTTTTGAGGAGGTTTTGATGCATAAACAACATGGGAATTAGGTGAGAAAAGAGCTCAGTAGCCTGGCTCTGAGGTAGGAAAAGAGAGGGGATATAGATATTGATAGGAAGAGACTTGCGGAGTCAACAACCAAAGACATAAAGGTAGAATGGAGAGTGATAGTGATGCTGGGAGGTCGGATAGTTGGGAAAAAGTAACCAGACAGGGAGTTGGGGTAAGGGAGCGAAACCCGTGTCACAGAAGGGAGCGAACTGGGGAGGGGAAATTGGGTAAGAATCCTAAAAAGAGGGAAAAGACCTCTCAGGGGGGGAATCCTGTCGCGAAAGGGAGTGGTGTCAATCAACAAGGGAGGATGGGAGAGAACTATGTTAGACAGACCCATGGGGACACCATACCGAAAAGCCGCGAGCAGGGGATAGCTAGCCAGAAACAAAAGGGGGAGAACATCGAACCGACGCTGAGATAGTTCCCAGAAACCTGAGTGATGAGAAGGGGTGAAATAACCTGGGCCCTTCGGGGTATATAGGAATAGAGGAGTGCAGTCACAAGTGGGATAGGACAAGCAGACAAAAGACACCTGATTTTATGGGAATTTGGTTGGAAAACGATTTTATTCTGATGTAGTATTGTGTGTATGGTGAACAGATAGAAGGAAACGAAGATATGGCTCGGGTAACCAAAGGTCATGGTCGTGGTCGCAGCGGCAAGGCAAATGCTGGTCCACACTCTCAAGACAGTGACACCAAAGGCAAAAGGTTGGGTCATTGTCCCATGGACGAGACCATGAGGGAAGCGGCCAGAGCCTATATGAAAGATACAGATGTTGTCACCAAGAGAATTATTGATGAAATGGAAGATAGGGTGAAGGAAGAGGATTCGGAGGAAGAGATGGAGGAATGGAGAAACCTCATTCCGAACCTTGGAAACATGAGAGGTCGAATGTCTCAATACAAACAAACTCTCCATCTATACTAGCTCATGAAGAGGATGATGTGCAAGGCAGTGGAGCAAGTTTCAACGGGGATGGCACTGATAATCAGGGATATGCCTGATTACAAATGGGACCTGCAAACCATTCAATTCCAGCTCTGTAAACAAGACATGCGCTTAGACCGCATACAAAGACATTTCCCCTGTATCGTGGAAATGGCACCAGCAAATGAAGGCTCAACAGAGGATCCAGCAGTCATTGAGCCAGACCAAGATGAACCGAAAGAATAGATTGATCATATGATCTCAGGTCTCTATTTTGTTTAGCTGCTGGCTTTTCTTTTTATGCATGTTTATGGGAACTGTAGCTAAAAACTGGTTTTTTAGTAGCTCTGTTTATATAGCCTAGGTAGAAAGACTTCTAACTTACCAATTTTGGATGACATATAATATGCATAGGTGGTCAATAAACTTGGTTTCCCACTGGGCAAGTTGAGGCCACCTATGGACAACATGTGTACTCAATTTGATATTATATAAATAGAAAAATTACCTACCTAAGCTTACAAAAGAAAATAATAATATTAATAAAATATCAATTATAATATATGAAATATAATATTTATTATTTTATTATAAAATACAATATTAATTATAATATTATAAATGGGTTGATTATAATATTAATTATTATATTATAAAATATTTTATAATAATAATAATAATAATAATAATGGATTAGTAAAATCAAGTAATGTGTATTATAAACTCCATGGAGTAAATCTTACAGATTATTTTAATAACATGAGATTAATATTATAAACACTAGGGATTTAAAACCCGAGGGATTAATATTATACACCTAAGGGATTAATAAACCCTAATTTTGTAATGATCAGAGGCAACATTATTTTGAATTTGTCACAATGAGTATGAAATTAATCGTCATATTGTGATAATGTTTATCATAATGTGACATTGAAAAATTGCAATGTAATATAATTTTCCAACAACAGTTGTCATATAGCTTGTCATATAGCTTGTCACTATTCAAATGTTACAACATTAAACCCTAATGTTATTTTTAACATAAGGGATTAATAAATCCAAGGGACTAATATTACAAACCCTAGGTATTAAAAACCCTAGGGATTATAAACCTTAGGAATTAATATTATAAACTCAAAGAATTAATAAACCCAAGGGATTAATATTATAAAACGATGGAATATATAAACCCGAATTTTATAATGTTGACACGCGACATTAAATAAATTTCCATGTAATGTAACATTGCAAAAATGAGTATCAAATTAATTTTCACCTTACGAAAATGTTTGTTGCAATCCAACGTTCATTTCATTTTTCTTACATGCAAACATCTTAATGTGAAGCCCTACAGTAGTGTCGCAATGTGATGTTGCAAAAGATCCAATATAAAGTAAGGTTCATACAATGATTGTCATGTTACTTGTCACATTGTGATATTATTATAAAATACAATATTAATTATAATATTATAAAATCTTGATTATAATATTAATTGTTATATCATAAATCATTTTACAATAATAATAAGAATAAAATATATATAATAGGAATAAAAATAATAATATCAATAATATTCTTCTTTTAATAAAATATAATTATATATTATAAAATATTCAACAACAATCACCATAACTGTTCCAGTAATAAAAATTTAATTAAATATTAATTTTATACAGTAATGAGAATAAATAATAATATAATAATAAACAAAAAGGATTAGTAAAATTAAGGGATTATTACTATAAACACTATGAATTAAAACTTATGGATTATTTCATAACGTAGGGATTGATTTTATAAACTTTAGGGATTTAAAACCCAAGTGATTAATATTATACACCCAAGGGATTAATGAACTCTAAATTTGTATTTTCCAGAGGCAACATTGGTTTAAATTTGTCACAATGAGTTTGAAATTAATTGTCAACTTGTGACAATATTTATCATAATGTGATGAGAAATTTGCAATGTAATGTAACTTTGCAACAATGGCTCTCATATGACTTACCAAAATGTGAAAATGTTTGTCATAATGGGGCTTTTGTTAGATTTCTTCATCATTCAAATGTCATGCATTAAACCTTAATTTTATTTTAAGCACAAGGGATTACTAAACCCTAGGTATTAAAAACCCTCAGGATTAATATCATAATTCATGGGGATTATAAGCCTTAGGAATTAATATTGTAAACCCAAAGAATTAATAAACCCAGTGGATTAATATTATGAACCAAATGGATATATACCCCATAATTTTGTAATGTTAGGAGGTGACAAAAAATAATTTTCCATGTAATGTAACATTCCAAGAATGAGTACTAAATTAATTGTCATTTTTTGACAATGTTTGTCACAATCCAATGTTGGTTTCATTTTTCTAGCACACAAACATCACAATGTGAAACCCTACTACAATGCCACAATGTGACGTTAAAAATTCCAGTGTAGTGTAAGGTTCCAACAATGATTGTCATATTGTTTTTTACATTGTGATAATGTTTGTCGTATTATGATGTTGAAAAATTGCAAGGTAATGTAACTTTGCAACAATGACTATCATATTGCTTGTCAAATTGCAACAATGTTTGTCATAATCCATCATTGGATACATTTCTTCAAAATTCAAATGTCATAATATTAAATGTTAATGCTATTTTAAATATATGTGATTGTTAAACAAAAAGGACTAATATTATAAATCCTAGGGATTAATATTATAAACCCCAGAGATTACAAACCTAAGGAATTAATAAAGACAATGGATTATATTATAAACCCAAGGTATCTATAAACCCTAAATTTGTAATGTTCAGAGGTGACATTAAATCAATTGTAATGTAATGTAACATTGCAATAATGAGTATCAAATTAATTATCTTCTTATAAAATTGTTTGTCACAATCCAACATCAGTTTTATTTTTCTCACATGCATACGTTGCAATGTGAAGCCCTATTGTAGTGTCACAATATAATGTTGAAAATTTTTCAATGTAATGTAAGGTTCCAACAATGATTCTGATATAGATTGTCACATTGTGACATTGTTTATCACAATGCACCACTGGATAGATTTCTACACCATTCAAACATTAGAACATTAAACCCTAACTTTATTATAAACCCTAGGGATTAAAAACCCAAAGGATTATTATTATGAACCCTAGGAATTATAGACCCAAGGAATCAATAAACTCAAGGGATTAATAAACCATAATTTTCTAATTTTCATATCCGACTTTGAATGAATTGTAATGTAATCTAACATTGTGATATTGAGTATCAGATTAATTGTCATCTTCCAACAATGTCTGTGGCAATGCGACGTTCGATTGATTTTTGTACCATACATATTACAAATGTTAGAATACAAAGGCCTATTGTAGTGTTGAAATGTGAGGTTGAAATATTTTCAATGTAATGTAAGGTTCCAACAATGATTGTCATATTGCGTGACACATTACGACAATGTTTGTCAGAATGCAATTGTCCATGGATTTCTACGGCATTCAAATATCACAATATCAACCCCTAATGTTATACCATATATTATAAACCTTAACAATATAATATCAATGTTATAAACCCCAACATTAAACCCAATATTACAAAGCAAAATATTTAAATTAATGTTATAAACCCCAATATTCAACCGTAATATTCTAATGCAGCAATGCAACACAATATGAAACCTAATCCTAGAAGCCCTAATTTTAAACCTAATGTAAGGTTCCAACAATGATTTTCATATTGCGTGACACATTACGACAATGTTTGTCAGAATGCAATTGTCCATGGATTTCTACGGCATTCAAATATCACAACATCAACCCCTAATGTTATACCATATATTATAAACCTTAACAATATAATATCAATGTTATAAACCCCGACATTAAACCCAATATTAAAACCATAATATTAAACCCAATATTACAAAGCAAAATATTTAAATTAATGTTATAAACCCCAATATTCAACCGTAATATTCTAATGCAGCAATGCAACACAATATGAAACCTAATCCTAGAAGCCCTAATTTTAAACCTAATGTAAGGTTCCAACAATGATTGTCATATTGCGTGACACATTACGACAATGTTTGTCAGAATGCAATTGTCCATGGATTTCTACGCCATTCAAATATCACAACATCAACCCCTAATGTTATACCATATATTATAAACCTTAACAATATAATATCAATGTTATAAACCCCGACATTAAACCCAATATTAAAACCATAATATTAAACCCAATATTACAAAGCAAAATATTTAAATTAATGTTATAAACCCCAATATTCAACCGTAATATTCTAATGCAACAATGCAACACAATATGAAACCTAATCCTAGAAGCCCTAATTTTAAACCCTAATTTTGTAATGTTGAGAGGGGAAATTGAATAAATTGTAATGTAATGTGACATTGCGACAATAAGTATGAGATTTATTGTTATCTTGCCATAATGTTCGTCACAATGGTTCACCATGGTAGTTATGCTAGATTTTTTTACTAAGATGCCCATGTTGACTATAATTCACCATAGCAACAAAAGTCAACCATATTTAGAATGTGTTAATGTGTAAATATCATAAACCCTAAAATAACGATATTTTCTTTTATAGCTAGTCACATTGCTACAATGTTTGTCATAATGCTATGTTCGGTAGATTTCTTTGCCATTCAAATATCTTAACATTAAACCCTAATGTTATTATGAACCCAAGGAATTAGTAAAACCAAGGAACTAATATTATAAACCCTAAGGATTAAAAACCTTAACAATTTTTATTATAAATCTTATGAATTATAAACCAAAAAACAAAAGAATCAATATTAAAACCCAAGGATTAATAAACCAAAGAGTTATTATTATAAATCCAAAGGATTAATAAACCCTAATTTTTTATTGCTAGGAATTATGTTAAAGAAATTGTAATGTTAAAAAAAAATTAATATTATATTCTTATAATATTATTAATATTAAATTATTACTTTTAATTATATTAATGATTATAAATAATAAAATATACTAATTTTAATTTTTAACTTTGAGAGAAATCTGATATTAAGATTAGCGTTAAAGTTTAATATTGATTTTTATGTTCTTTTATACCGATTGAAATTCTTTTAAAGTCTATAATATATAATTAAAGAATTTAATTTTTTTAAACATAAGACCACAACACCTTCCGACCTGAGTCGCTTGCCCTGCCCTAGCAGAAGGAAGGCCCCAACCTGCACGCCTAGTATTCTTGATTATATTTAAATAAAAAGGTATCTAAATTTGTCCGAGGCTTCATTGATGTCATTAGCCTTCAAAAACATATATCTTTTGAACTCAAATGCAACAGGCTTCTCTTCGTCCTTGTTCTCTAATTCATCCACAACTTGTAACGGTGTCGTTACACTACGATTGCGTCTCATATGGATGAGAGATGAACGAGGCATTGTCTTATAAGAACTAACTGTATCTGATGTTTTATTTGTAGTATTCACTTGCACTAACGAAGATTTGAAGCTGTAGTTGGGCATGCCCACATACGTTGGATTGCTATTAACAGAGCAGACATCTCAATTGTACATGCCGATGGCATGACTGATTCCTCAGACCCACCTACGAGTTCGCAAGAAGTGATGCGTTATATGGGTCACACGCTTTCCCCCAACCAGGAGTGAATACCCTATTGCTCCATGAATTTTTTCAGGGTGCCTAAGGCTTACACATATTCGGGTTGATAGAGATCCAGAAGTTTCTAGAGTTGTATATTCTTTACATCCAAGTCAAGAATGGTTTGGAACCCACACTTCCGCGAGGAACTCTTTGTTAGCATTTTGTCAAACCCTTCAAAACGGACTCATTTATAATTTACAGTTTTGTACGGCCGAGATTCAACCAAATTCGAGTTTCCATCAATGTGGACAAGATATCATGATATAAAAATGGAATATTTTCAGGTATATTTTTACATGTCCCCTGATTGTACATGTGTATATATATCGGATTGTGGTTTATAGTTTATAAAGGTACGGCCGAACCTAAATTTGGATAGGAGAACCACCACTATTAAAATGGTTGGTTATTATTTAATCTAAAGGGGGTTGATATAATAAGTCAAAGCCCACCGTAAGAGTGAGAAATAAAAATATTAGGGATTTCATTTTGTTGCAATGTGTTGCCATAAAGAATATAGCGTGGAATCTCTCGGAAGTTAAGGGAGCCTGTACTATCCATGCTGAAAGGAGAACTGTCGAGCAAGTTGCAATGCGAAAACAATAATTATTTTCTTTAATACCTGCAATGACGATCCAAGAATTACTCTTTTTAATGCCTACCATTAAAGCAAGAACTGGAGCTTCTCACTGTTGGGGTTAGAAAATTAAGCTCCCTGGCTTCTACTTGGCAGCATGACCATTATCCATTCTCCACAGCAGAAAAATGCTTGTCGAGCTGTGAAGCATTGATAATTTAATGAAAATGTTATATTTTCTATGTATGAACTCTATCTCATAATTTTTGGAAATGGAAAAGTTAAGGAAAGAATGTTGAAAATAGAAATGGCATGACAACATGAATTCTATAGAAAAATGGGTATTTGTCGGAAATAATGTCAAATTTGTTAATGTAATCCGATGCAGGAGCATCTCAACTTAGTCAGCAATGTGAAGGTTTGTTTACATGTTTTGGCTAAACGAGTTGAATTTTACTGACGTGAGTGGTCAAAAGTCAATTTTAATCGAGAGGGGTGGATCTCTCAAGAAAATGATCTATATTTCATTATTGTAATAGTTAGGAAATTGTCTTATTTTAGATTAAGGGATAAGTTGTTAGCATAGATGTGCACTGGAGCTTGAAAGTAGAGATTTGATGGTTAGAATGCTCAAAATAGAGATTGAGTTGTTAACAGAGTCAGAATAAGATCCAATTCATAAAATGAAAAAAATTGTAATGGAAAGAGGAGAATAGAGTGGATGAGGATTGAGTGAGGCAAGAGTTGAGTGATAGAGAGGGTTTTTCAAGATTGAAATAAGGCATGTCAAGTGTTGTAATCGAGCCAAAGGTTGAGACTTTGTAACTATTATTGTATTGAATAATTGATGTCGCGTGCAGTTATGTGTCAATTCCATTGAGAACTCTTGTTTGCCTCTGTTTATTTGTATTCTAAACAAAATCAAGCATTTTTCTCTATTTCATGTTTTAAATAATAAATCTTAGTGTTCAAAGGTTAATTGGGGTCCTTAGTGTTAATAATTGTGGCTAAATCCCGCATTAATCCCAGTCGTTGATCCAAGTTCCAAACAATAGTGCGATATCACGCCAACTGTTGGATTATCCCCACACCGCATCACATCGCAATATTCATTTGCAAGTGGACGGACCTTAGGCCTTAAGGAAATGCGATGCGCAATCACCGATTTATCACATCGCAATAATTCATTTACAAGAGAATGGACCTCAGGCCTTAAGACCATGCGATGTGCGATCGTCGATCCATCACATCACAAATATTTCATTTATAATTGAATGGACCTCGGGCATTGGGTAAGTGCGATGTGCGATGTGCAATGTGATGACTGATTAATTCACATTGCAATGATTCAAATGTGGAAGTACCAGTCCCTAAGCCCTTGCGATTTGCAATTGCGATATGTTGTGTAACATCAGATCAAATGTGTTGTGATCTATGATGTATCACCAAGCGGCTCTATTGAAAGGGGAAATATTTATTGTTTGGCTTATTAAAGGAGATCATAGTGGCACAGCGGAAGCCCCCAAACATAAAGGGAAAAGGTAACATGGGGCAGATTGTTGATAAATTGAAGAACAATTGACCTCCTGTGTCATTTGTGGTAGCAAAGCACAAAGATTAATGTTAATTGGAGTAAACATGCCACCGAGGAGAGGAGATGGCATTGAAAAAGGAAGGCTTGAAGCAAATACAGTTTTGCTGGAAGAGATCTAGAGTCTGTGTACGAGGATGGAAATAATTGAGACTGCTCAAAGAAGAAAATGTGCTGAAGGAGTTAACAGTGCTAAAGAGGAATCTTTTGAGGAAGAAGAAGAGGAGGAAAATGAAACTACCAGAGTTATTAAGATGTTGGTGAAAGTAGGAGGAAAACCAAATGTGGAAATTCCTATGTATGAAAGGAGTCTCAATGCAGAAGAGCTAATGGATTGGGTCAGTTCATTACACAAATATTTTTACTATGAAGAGGAAGCTAACGACAAAAAGAAGGTGAAATTTGTTGTTACTAGATTGAAGGGTCGTGCAGTTATTTGGTGGGATCAACTACAAACATCAAGAACAAGAAAACGAATGTCCAAGATCAAGCAATGGGACAAAATGGTGAGTAAAATGAAAGCTAAATTTATGCCTAAAGATTATCAGTTAAATCTTTTTAAACAGTTACAAAATTTAAGGTAAAAAGGAATGTCTGTTAAAGAATACACATAAGAGTTTTATAGATTGAGTATTAGAGAAAAACATGCAGAGGATGACATGGAGAAGGTAGCCAGATATATCAATGGGTTAAAATATGACATATAGGACGAGATCAGGTTGTTGAGTCTGAAGACCATTAGGGATGCCTATGAAGCTAGTTTGAAGGCAGAAGAGAAGATGTTGAGAAAACAAAATCAGAGGAATAGAGGAAGAAGCGTAGTAAGAGGTAGAGGAAATACCACACCAAGGGGTTAGCAACATCAACATGAAGTAGACAGTTCAATTAGTAGACCACCAGAGAAGAGAGATTTTAATAGAGGAAGATTTTCACCCAAAGGAAGAGGCTGAGGAAGAGATATCTGGTGTTACACATGTGGAGAGTGGGGACATGGATTGTGGGACTGTCCTCATAATCAAACAACAAGTCAGAGGAATGTGAATGTGGTTGAGGCAAATAAAGAACCATTGTGAATCATAGAAAAGGAAGAATCCCCTAAAGTAGGATAATCCTTGTTGTTGAAAATGGCATTGCTTAAGGCAGAGAAAGAGACTCAAGAACTAGCGCAGAGGAAGAGTTTATTCATAACTACATGTAAATCCAAAGGTAAATGTTGTAAAGTGATAATCGACAGTGGAAGCACTGATAACCTTGTTTCTATAGAGATGATGGACAAGCTAGGATTAGTGAGGACAGTACACCATACTCCTTACAAAGTGTCATGGTTGCAGAAAAGACATGAAATTATTGTGACAAAACAATGCAAGGTAGAGATACAAATTTGTGCATATAAGGATGTGATATTATGTGATGTAATGCCAATGGATGTATGCCACGTATTTCTGGGAAGACCATGGTAGCTTGATTGGAAAGCTATTCATGATGGGAGGAAAAATTTTTATACTCTGGAGAATGATAGAAATAAACATACACTGCTACCATTGAAGGATGATGCTAAGAAAGGAGCACCTGGAAATAGTGTTATGCTGATGAGTGAAAAGGAGCTATTGCAAGAGATTGGAAAAGGTGAAGAAATGCATTTTGCTATCATATGGAGACCTAAGGTAATTTTAACTTCCACAAATTTAGATGATTTACCTAAACAAATAAAACTTCATTAAATGATTTTACTGATATTATTGTGGATGAGTTGCCAAATGCATTGCCACTGATCAGGAGTATTAGTCATCATATTGATCTAATATTAGGAGAAAGTTTGCCAAACAGAGTAGGGTACATATTAACTCCTCAAGAGAATGTAGAAAATGGAAGACAAGTGCAAGAACTGATGGATAAGGGACTAGTCTGAGAGATTCTTAGTCCATGTGCTCTACCAACTGTACTCAATCCAAAGAAAGGAGGTGAATGGTGTATGTATACAGATTCTAAAGCTATAAACAAGATCACTATCAGGTATAGATTTCCTTTGCCATGCATGGATGATTTGATAGATTTTTTGAATGGGTCAATGTATTTTACTAAAATAGATCTGAAGAGTGGATATCATCAAATAAGAATTAGAGAAGGAGATGAATGGAAGACTACATTTAAAACAAACAATGGGTTGTATGAGTGGTTAGTGATGCCTTTTGGACTCACTAATGCACCTAGCACGTTCATGAGATTCATGAATGAAGTCTTGAAGGAATATGTAGGCAAGTTTGTTATTATTTATCTTGATGATATTCTAGTCTTTAGTAAAAGTAAAGAAGAACATATAGAGCATCCTAAATTGGTTTTAAGAACTCTGTAGAAAGAGAAACTACTAATAAATCTAAAGAAATGTAGTTTCATGATAGAACAATTAATTTACCTAGGATTTATATTTTTTAAAGAAGGGTTGAAAATGGATCCAGAGAAAGTCCAAGCAATTTGGAACTGGCCTATTCCTAGGAATATATTTGAGGTAAGAATTTTTCATGGTCTTTCAAGTTTTTACAAGAAATTTATCAAAGGTTTTAGTCAGATTTGTGCACCAATTCTTGAAACAATCAAGGAGACTAATCAGCCATTCAAGTGGAGAGAAGCAACACAGAAGAATTTTAAGTTGCTGAAGAGGAAAAGCACAGAGAAACAAATTTTAGCCTTACTTGATTTTGGGAAAGTATTTCAAGTTGAATTTGATTCTAGTGGAGTTGTGATTGGAGCAGTTTTGAGTGAGGAACAAAGACCAATAGCATACTTCAAGGAGAAATTAAATGAGTCAAAGAAGAAGTATTCTTTTGATGATAAAGAGTTTTATGCCATTGTACAAGCCTTAAAAAAATGAAGGGATCATTTGCTGCCAAAGGAGTTTATACTGTATTCTAACCATCATGCATTACAGTTCATAAACAACCAACCGAACTTGAACCAAAAACATGCAAAGTGGGTAGATTTTCTACAGAGCTTTACTTTTGTGATAAAGTACACCAGTGGTAAGTTGAACAAAGTTGTTGATGCGTTAAGCAAGGTAAATTTCATCGTGTAAGAATCAAAAGTTGGTGTTATAGGATTTGAAGAAATGGTTGAAATGTACAAAGATGATGCAGATTTCAAAGATATATATACAGCTGTACAAAATCCAATAGTTCATAATAGAAGTAAGTGGTTAGATTATCTTATCCAAGGAGGTTTATTGTTTAAAGGCAACAAGTTGTGCATTCCCACATGTTCTATGATGGGAAACATAATAAAGGAGAAACATAGTGGAGGATTATCTAGTAACTTTGGACAAAACAAAACCTTTCCTTAGGTAAATGTTTTTTATTATCGGCCAAAAATGAAAATTGATGTTAAGAGAATTGTTGAGAAGTGCAGGATATGTTAGCATGCTAAAGGGAGAAGCTAGAATACAGGATTGTATCAGCCACTTCCAATACCAAAACGACCATGGGATGCAGTTAGCATGGATTTTGTTTTGGTATTACGTAAGACTCAAAGAGGGAATGATTCAGTTTATGTTGTGGTAGACATATTTTCCAAGATGACACATTTCATTGCTTGTAAGAAGACTAGAGATGCAACACATATAGCTAATCTATTTTTTTCCAGAAATTGCAATATTACATGGATTGTTGTAGCTATTGTGTATGATAGAGATACAAAGTTTGTAGGGAATTTATGGAGAATTCTTTGGAAGAAACTAGGAGGTAACCTCAGTTTCAGTTCAACATACTATCCTCAAACAGATGGACAGACCGAAGTAGTAAACATGAGCTTGGGAAACATATTGAGAAGTCTAGTGTATCAAAATCCTAAGCAATTGGATTTAGCACTAGCTCAGGCTTAGTTTTCTTATAATGACACTCAAAACTGAAGTATTGGAATGAGTCCACTTCAGATTGCTTTTGGGATGAATCCAAGAGGTATGTATGAGCTTAGAAATTTGGGTAAACAGGAGACAAGAAGCACAAAAGCTGAAGAGTTTGCAGAGCAGATGCAAAGAATACAAGAAGATGTCAAAGATAGATTGCAGGAAAGCAATGGAAAATACAAACAGAGAGTAGATATGAAAAGAAGAGAGAAATAATTCCAAGTGGGAGATTTAGTGATGGTGTATTTGAGAAAAGAAAGATTTCCTGCTAAGGCTTACAATAAACTAAAGATGAAAAGGATAGGACCATGTAGAATTGTAAGAAAGTTTTCAACTAATGCTTATGAAATTGAATTACCAGAAGGGATTGGAATATCACCTATCTTCAATGTTGCAGATTTATATCCATACAAAGAGGGAGAGACAAAGCTACAGGAAGAAACCACAGAAGATGAAGTTCAAACTTTGAACTGGGAAGAATAAATGCCAAAGACAGTTAAGAAAGAGGTTGAAGCTGTTTTTGAGAAAAGAATATCCAAAAGAACTAGAGGATAGGTTTATTTTCAATGTCTAGTCAAATGGAAAGGACAACTAGTGGAGGATGCTAGCTGGTTGACAACAACAGAGTTGCCGAAGTATGGAGTAAACCCTAAAAGTATGAGAGATGATTCTTTTCTTCCCCGGGAGTCTGATGCAAGAACATTTGTACTTAGCCCGCAATGTGAAGGTTTGTTCACATGTTGTGGCTAAACAAGTTAAATTTCACTAACATAAGTGGTCAAAAGTCAGTTTTAACTGAGAGGGTTGGAGCTCTCAAAAAAATGATATGTATTTCATTATTGTAATAGTGAGGAAATTATCTTATTTTAGATTAAGGGATAAGTTGTTGGCATAGGTGTGCACTTGAGCTTGATAATAGAGATTTGATGGTTAGAATGATCAAAATAGAGATTGACTTGTTAACAGACTTAGAATAGGATCCGACTCATAAAATGAAAAAAGTTGTAATGGAAAAAGGAGAACAGAGTGGATTGAGGATTAAGCGAGGCGAGAGTTGACTGATAGAGAGGGTTTTTCAAGATTGAAATAGAGGTTTTTCAAGTCTTGTAACTGAGCCAAAGGTCGAGACTCTATAACTATTATCGTATTGAATAATTGATGTTGCATTCAGTTATGTGTCAATTGCATTGAGAACTCTCATTTTTCTGCTACATGGGCATGATCTGGATTCGATGTCATCAACCTATTCCTCGTCTCAAGCTTGTGAATGAATCTTCCTTCCATGCTATCTATACACAGTCCATTGCATACCACAGGTCGTTCCTTCTTTTTTAACATCTTAAAACACTTCTCCATTTCCTATGATTCCCAAAGAGAAAAACAGAAAGGCACAAATTTAATAAGCTATATTAACAGTGACCGAACTTAAATATATATAACGCTGAAATCTTACAAATATTTGTTGCGATGGGAAAGTGCAGACTTCGTTAAGGCCATATACCATTGGGCTGGAGATTAAGGTGACAAGTTACATATAAATTACCAAAAGAAACAAAAATGCAACAATCGCAACAATAATATATATATATTATATATATATATATAATTATATAGAGAGAGAGAAGAGAGAGAGAGAGAGAGAGAGAGAAACATACAAGTTGTTAAAACTATGATCACCAATAATCATAAACTTTCACTTAAAAATAGCTTCCAAATAAGGAAAAAAAATCATTGATTATGCCCATACCAACTAGGACATGCACAAACTGGACATGCAAGCACCAAGTCCATATCCACTACTTGTATTTTTCTTAAAAAAATCTGTACCACCATGAATTTCCATAACACTTCTTTGCATTCATGTCAATTCCATGTGTCTATACATCCATGAATATATATAAAATCTTGAAGCCAATGACATACTTCAAAGATAAACTTTGCCCAAAATGAGAGCATAGATCAGCTGAAGGAGGGAATGTTGGGCATATTTTGAGGGATTCAGTTACTGGAGAATGTTAGTGTATTGATGTTTGAAATATTCATATTTTGAGGCATTAACACATTAACTTTTTCAAGCTTCTAAGTCTATATGGATTTTATTTTCCATAAGAAAAATCAGAGAATCAAGGTTTTAAATGTACCATTAAAGTGATTTTACGCTGAATATAAATGGTGGATCATCATTTTATAGAAAAAGACTTGCATTGTGTGAATGAAGACTACCCATTACAGTGTCTAGGGTTACGTGGATATGGTACCGATTGTTGGAAAGGAAGAGGAACCAAAGCACAAATTCACACACAGAATAAATGAGACTTGATTCTTTCAATGAACCCGATGAAAGGTATTTAAACATTTATGACTAGTGACTGGCCTAAAATATCTTTACATGCAACCATACACCTAATTCGACTATGAATTAACTCAAATTGACTCAATCATTCAATGCTAAACACTGAGTTAGCTAACTCTCTAATTGTAGCCAATTCCTCATGCGGGAGTAGTTAGCTTATTTTAACAATCCCCCTTAATTATGACTGCTAAACTAAGACATGACAACTCAAACATGCCTGTTGGTCTATGTCTAAGCTAGGCTTACAACACCCAAGGTTATTTTGTGAAACTCAAAGACATATTTTGCTAATGGCTTGGTAAATATAGTAGCCAATTGATCACTCGACTGACAAGGCTTCAAGTGAACTTCTCCATTGATCAAAAGTTCTCTAATAAAATGACATATAGTATCAATATGCTTGCTCTTCTCATGAAACACACTACTATTGGATAGTGCAATCGCTGAGGTGTTGTCACAATATATTGTTGTTGATCCTTGTTGTTTCCACTTGAGTCCATCAAATACTCTTGTTAATCATATTGCTTGACATGTTATTGATGTTGCTACTACATAATCTGCTTCTGCTAACAAAAGTGTCACAATAGGTTGCTTCTTAGATTCCCATTCTATCACACCTGAACCAAGATGGAACAGATAACCGGAAGTATTGCTCCTATCATCCAAACTACCTACAAAATCACTATCTGTGTACCCAATCAAATCCTTCTTTTTTGTGTTTGCATACATTATGCCACAATCTCTAGTTATTGCTATGTATCTTAGAATTCCTCTTCCTACACTCCAATGTGTGTCTTTTGGAGTCTCCATAAATCTGGAAATCAGACTTACACCTTGCATAATATCCATTCTTGTAGTTGTGAGATACATGAGGCTACCAACCAATATTTTGGATTGACATATCATCCTTCATCATCCTTACTTAACTTTGCACCTATTGTAACTGATGTAGGGATAGGTTTGCAATTCTCTATCCATAATTATTTCAACAAATATTTGCAATATTTATTTTAAAAAATAAAAACTCATTTTTCAAATTGCTCAAATTCTATGCCAAGAAAATATTTCATGAGACCAAGATTTGTCATCTCAAATTATTGAATCATGGCTCCTTTAAATTCATCTAAATCATGTCATCAACATATAAGAAAACAATCAAAATATGTCCATGCTCATATACCTTTGTGTATGAGGTAGGTTCAATGTTACTTCTAAAAAGTCCATTCTTAATTAGGTAGTTGTCAATTCTGTTATACCAAGCTCTAGGCACTTTCTTTAGCCCATAGAGCACTTTCTTCAACCTGTAAATGTTCTCTTTGTTACCTTCAACTTCATATCTTTGAGGCTTCTACACATAAATATATTCTTTTCTAATTCCATTCAAGAAGGTTGATTTCAAATCCATCTGATAAAATTTCCATTTGTCCTGGGTTGTTGTGGCTAGAATTGCTCTTACAATATCCAATCTGGCTACCAGAGAAAATGTTTCTCCAAAACCTATTCCCAGTTGCTACGAGAATCCTTTTGCTATATTTCTGGCTTTAAATATGTCAATTTTGTCTTTCTCATTCAACTTTGTTTTGTACACCCACTTTACACCAATGATATTTTCATCCTTTGAAAAATCAACCAAATCCAATGTATTATTCTTTTTTTATAGCTTCAATTTCTTCATCCATGGCTTGCACCCAATTTTTATCTTTGATTACTTCTTCAAACAAAGAAGGTTGGAATGACAAAAATGCAAACTTTGAACTAATATCCAAATAATCATAAACATATTTCATACTTCTCACCTTTCTCTTATCATTACCTGATTCATTACCCGATTGACTACTGTGAGAATCTCGATTTGTTCATCTACTTGAAGATCCATGCTTCTCTAAAAATATTGGAATCATTGTTGGTGTGTCTTTGTTTGGTGTCTTCACCTGTGATTATTGCTACTCCTTTTTTGCTATATCATCTTCTTCTATCAGTGATCCTTGTGCATTAATTATTTTGTCTATAGTTCCATTCCATGACTCTTGTTTTCTGAACACAACATCTCTGCTAATTATGATCTTCTTGGTGACATGGTTATAAAATTTGAAGGTTTTTGTTGGTCACTGTAACTAGTAAATATGCATTTTTCACTTTTATCATCTGATTTTCCTCTTCACTCCTTAGGCACATGTGCATAAGCTGCACATCCAAATACTCTAAGATGAGATATGCTGCAAGACATACTTAAACATGCTTGTTTCTGTACTCTTTTCATCACACTCTTTGTAGGAGATCTTTTGATCACATAAATAGCACATGCATTTGTTTCTTCCCAATACTCATTAGACAAGTTTGCTCCTTTCAACATGCTTCTTGCTATGATCATAATTTTCATGTTCTTTCTCTCTGTTACGCCATTTTGTTATGATATGTACCTGGTTGTAAATTTTTTTCTTATTCCATGCTTCTCGTGGTAACCATTGAATGCCTTTGAGTCATATTCTCCACCATGATCTCACCTCAATACCTTGATTTGTCAATCACTTTGGTTCTCTGATAAGGCTTTGAACTTTGTAAAAGTTTCATACTTCTGCTTCAAGAAATAAACCCAAGTATTTCTACTATAACCATCCATGAAAATGAGGAAGTAGCAACTTCCACCAATCGAATGTGGCCTCATATGTCCATACAAGTCTGTATAAACTAGCTCAAGAGGCTTCTTTACTCTGTATTCAACTCCCTTTGGAAAATTTTCATGGTGTTTCTTTCCCAAGATGAAAAATTGATAAGTAATGCCAGTTTCTTTGATGGGAGATAATCCTTTGACCATCTATTTTTGTTGCAACAATCTTAAACCAGAAAAACACAAGTGTCCAAACCACAAGTGCTATAACCAATAATAATTTATACATGCAACTGCAAAAGAGCTGACCTGCTCATTGTGATTCATAATTAGAGGAAAGAGTTTGTTCCACTTCATCTCTAGCTTTATTATCAACTACTTGCTTGGGGGCTTGTACTAAATAACACATTCTTGTCCTTGAAAGATAACTTTGTATCATTTATGTGTCAATTGACCAACACTTATTAAATTATGTTTGAGACTAGGAACATAATATACCTCTAAAATTGTCTTCAGCTCCCCCTGCTTGGTCATAATTTTGATCACTCCTTTTACATCTACATCCATAGTCTTATCAGTGCCCAACTTTACCTTTGTCTTCACATATTCATCCAAATTTGTAATCAAATTATTGTTTCATGTCATGTGGTTACTACAACCACTATCTAATAGCCACATATTATCAGAAGGTTCATGCATGGTATGAAAAGCTAGGAACATGGAATTAGTACATTTTGTAGTGACATTAGCTCTCTAGTTCCCTTGATCAACTATCCTCTTCCTGCAATCACGAGCATAGTGACCAAATTTATTGCAATAATAATAGCTCATCTTTGATTTGTCAAACCTTTGATTTCTCAAACCTTTGATTATTGTTGAAGCTTCTGCATTTTCTTCCAGTTTCATTTTCATGCTCTTCTCAGCCATCTTTCAGACCACCACATCTTCTAAAATGTCCTTTTCCTCTTGATCTACTTTTGCATCGACCAATATCTCTTGAAATAGAAACCAAACTTTTGAAAGTCGTTTCTAAAGTTGGCTCTTTATCTCTATCTATCATTGCCTTAGTAATACAAATGATCCCATCCACTCATCAACTATCAATGATGCCAAATCCTTGGCCTCTTCTATGGCTAGTACCACAACATCAAATTTGGTAGACAAATATCTAAGGTCCTCTATCTCCTTCACGTACAGACATTCAAAACCGCTCCTAGTATTCTACAACTTAACAATATTGACTTTTGCCATACCTTTATAGCTTGTCACCAAAGTATCCCATGTTTCCTCTACTGAAGATGTGACCATAATTTTCCAAAACATTTCTCGGTCCACAACTTGGTGGATAAGTTACAATGCTTGTGCATTCTTCTCTTTATCTTTTGTCCATAGATCCCTTTTTGCATTAGTGAGAGCTCGTTCGTCTTCTTCAATTTGAAGTTCTGAAAACCCAAACTAGACATAATACCAAACATCATCGGCGTGCAATGTGATCACCATCTTAATAGCCCACACATCATAATCCTTCCATGTAAACAGTGAAAACTAGGGTTAGGAATTTGAGAAAACAATAATCCTCAAAAATTACTCTTAAAAAAACTCTAAAATTTCTGCTTTAAAAATCTATAAAAAAAAATCTCTCTATATAAAAAATGAAAACCTTTATAATAACCCCTTTTAAAGACTTATTATATGAAAATTTAGTAACGATTTATTTTTGTATATTAAAAGGTTTTTTAAAAAGGCACTACCAAAGACATGACTAGCACCACGTGAACTTGACTTTACAATTTAAAAAATGTATGTTATTTGGTTTATTAACGCTTCCGTTGTGGCCATGGCATGCGTGCTAATGCCTTCCACGGTGATGAACTCCTGTGTTAGTCCTCTAACGCCACGAAATCCAAAGTTAATACACGTGACTCAGAAATGCTAATCCCACCAGCGGCTCTATGCTATCTCTAGCGCAGCTCTGTGTTAATTCCACCAATGTTATAACGCCGTACATATTACTGTAAGGTGCATTATAGCTCAAACCAGAGAAAAAATTCTCTCTCTTATTTCTCACGGATTACTATTGATCTTCTCTACCGACACTTTGTAATTTCTCTGATACCAATTTATTGAAAAAGCAAAAGGATAAAAATACAAATTGACACATAAAATATATGAGTTGTGGTTCTTTTAATGATCACACAAAATTTGATTTTTACAATGAATTTATTGAAAGGTATTTAAACTTTTTTGACTAGCGACCCACCTAAAATATTTTGACATGCAATTAATTCCACTATGACTTAACTCAACTTGACTCAATACTTCAACATTGAACACTTAGTTAAATGACTCTTTAGTTTTAGCTGCAAGAGTAATTAGCTTATTTTAACACTTATTCCAACAAATACTTCTATTGGGTTTATTCCTCATCCAAAAATTCGCATAACATGAAATATCCATGTCTCGAACTAATTGGGTTGTGCATCTTCATCGCTTCTGCAACTCATGAAATTATCAAGCATTATCAAACAATCATTTCCGACAACATTCAATTAATTCTCCAACCATCGAGCTATTTAAAGAAAGATATTGCAAACATTAGTCATTGTAAGATGTATTAATATGACTAGGTCACAAATAGATAATCCAAATTGAATGTTGAATTCAGAGTGCAAACATGCATCTTGCTAGGGTTGTTGATTGCAACTCGATCCGTGCATGGTTTCAATTCAAATACACACTGTTAGAGAGCAAACAAAAAGGGTTAATTTTGATTATAGCATTCATCGACAAGTGAATTGAATGTGTAACGTGGCCACCCTAGGGAATCAGAGGCCTTGCTGTGTGTCACTCCCTACGTGAGGAAGACGATGTGCACCCTTTAGTTCTAGAGCCTTTACAACCGCATTACTATGGTTGTTTGCACCCCCTCTGACCTTGCACCCCCTCTCATCTGATCTGATCACGGTTGTGGATCAACCTATTAGACGAAGAATATTCGGCCAACCATCGATCCTTGATAAATAAATAAAATAAAATTCATGTCATCTTTTTTTAACTTGAGTTTGAAATATATACACTTATTAAAGAATTAAAAAATACCTATTCAAATTTAAAAATGTTGTTAAACAGACATGGTCAGCGAGAACAAATAGGAAAGATAAAGCTTGCATTGCATTTTTTATTAACAATAGATGTACATTTATAGTACAATATGGTGACCATTGGGATTCACATCCCAAGGTCTCTTGGACTGCTTTGTCCATT
>APFE031219936.1:71095-81291 GCA_000404065.3 Pinus taeda
CTATTTAAATTATTAAATAAAATAAGTATATATAAATATTATTTATAAAATAAGGATTAAGTAAATTAGGAAAATTACTATTATATATTATTATTATTTATAAAAAAATAAAATAATATATATATATAAAGTAATATAAATTAATAATACATAATAAATAATATGTATATAATAGTAATAATAATATATCACATATAGAAATAAAAATAGTAACTAATAATAATAATAATAATAATAATCCAATAGAAAAACCCAGATCAAGACGGAAAGGGAAGACAGGAAGGAAACTAAAACGACAAAAAAAAGAAAAAAAAAGATACTAGGACGACAGGGCAGGGATCCAAGATCTACTGATCTTCCAACCATCATCTCTGTTGAGATTGATAGGCCTTCTTTCGATTTCAATGGCTTCCCTGAATTTACAATGATCGAATTGAGCAACTTTGGCCATGACCCTGGCCTCCTCAATACAGACCTGATGCTTGGTCTTATCCACATGCTCTGCTAACGCTGAAGACTTAGTTCTCCCATGTCTCAGGTCAGCCACATGTTCGTTAAGACTCTGCTGGATGGAGCGCCCAGTTTCCCCTATATAGGGTGTCCCACAGGAACATGGGATCAAATAAACATACTTCATATCCTTAGGGTTAATGGGACCCTTTACTGATTGGAGGGAGTTTCGGATGGTGTTGAGGGGCCTGAAGGTAGAGGGAATATCGAATCTCTTAAGGATTCGAGCAATCTTGTCTGTGGTTCCTTGGACATATGAAAGATGGACACCTAGACAGCGCTCCCTTGGTTCTTTCTTAATTAACGCATTTATGGAGGCCTTAAGAAAAGCCTTCTGACCAAGGTGCCTACTATATCCATTCTCCACAAAGACATCAAGGAGATGGGATCTCTCCTTATCCAAACTCTCATTATCCAAAATCCTAAGGGCATGAGTAGCGAGGGTGTTGAGAACACCCATCTTTTGAGCAGGGAAATGATGGGAATCGGCATGAAGATACTGCTCAGTATGCGTTTTCTTTCGGAACACAGAGTGGGAGAGAGAGCCATCCTTGTTCTTCGAAATAAGAGTATCCAGGAAAGGGAGGCAACTATTGACCTCTTTTTCCATGGTGAACTTGATGGCAGAGGACTGACCGGTAAGGTGATTGAAGAAACGATCCAGCTCCTCATGGCCACGGGGCCAGATGACATTAGTGTCATCTACATACCTCTTCCAAAGCTTGGGAAGAAGACGAGCTGAGGCTAGAGCTTTGGCTTCGAAATCTTCCATAAAAAGGTTCGCAACAATCGGGGAAAGGGGGGAACCCATAGCCACACCACATGTCTGCTCAAAGAACTCCCCCTCGAAACAGAAGAAAGTGGAAGTGAGACAAATCTCCACCAGATGAGCGGTATCGGGATTAGTCAGGCGATAAATCACTTCCAAGGCCTCCTTTATAGGGATACAAATATATAGGGAGACCACATCAAAGCTGACCAAAATGTCCTCAGGGTTAAGCCTAATATCCTTGAGCTCCATGACGAAGGCTGCAGAGACCTTGGGTCAAAATTAGACGTTAATCGATTTTAGCTGTTGGAATCTCTGCTTGAACTATTTAACGTGCTAGACTAGATCTGTCTCTTCAACTTGTCCTGACGATGAACCACACTAGTTGGTTCGAAACGCATCAGCAATGGTCTTTCTTTATGTGATTTACACCGGAATTCTTCTTATAACAATAAATATTGTTGTTAATATTGTTAATAATATTTTTACTTATGAGAGATTCTTCGGCGTAAATCACATAAAATTTTCATTTGTCAATGTGTTTCGAACCAACTAGTGTGGTTCATCGTCAGGACAAGTTGAAGAGACAGATCCAGCTTGGCATGTTAAAATATACGGAGCACGGACTCCAATGGCTAAATTTGATTAACAACTCATTTTTCAAATTTGGGACCAAGGTCAAAATTTTATTTAATAACATAATATTATATTATTCTTATTTATTTATTATGGAAATTAGTTAAACTAGGTGAAAAATATATAAAAAATAAAATAATTTTAGTGGTTAGTTTAAAAAGGTAAATAAAATCAAATTATTATTAATTATCATTAATAAATATTAGCTGTTAGACCAAAAATAAAAAGTAAAAATAAAATAACATAAAGTAAAAAAAATATGGACCGACCTAACAAAACAAAAAAAAAGTAATAAATAAATAAAAATATAATATAATAATTAAACATATAATATCTAAATAATAAATAAAAAAAAAAAAATCAATAAAAAAACCGATAATAAATAAAACAATATAAAAATAAAAATAAAAATAAATAAACAGTATAAAAAAAATAAATAAATCAATAAATAAAGACTTGGAGGAGTCTTGGGTGGAGGCCGACTGATGTAAAGCCTTAGGTTGTGCGATGTGATCGGGTGCCGGGCAACCCGGGCATGTGCACGGGCGGAGGGCGAGTTAGGCCGCATGAAGGTTGTGCAACAAAGCTGCAACAGGTGTGCGATGATAACTTGCGACGAAACAAATGAAGTGCGATGGAGTTATATGAACCTTTGGAGCATTGAACAATGTGGGGAGGCCGACTTGAAATAAGGAGCAAACCGACACATGTTTGGAAGTTCAAGGGGTGTGTACATGGTGTTGGGGGGTCGGCTAGGCAAGCCCCACCCCCACTTACGTTGGATATATATTGGTGGAGCATTCGCTCTCATTCACCATCAAGAAACTTCGCATAAGTTCATACGCACTCTCTCTTGGAGACTTATCACTTGTGTGCAGATTTGGAGGAGAGATGAGCACATGGCTCATGCGCTCTCCTTGAGTTGCACTTGGTGAAATGTTCTTGGTGAAAAGGTGAACGCATTGGGCAAGACGTGCCCAGGGTGATCGTGCAGAAGTATTGGTTGTGCGACGACTTGGCGAGGGTGTCTTGGTGGCTCGGGTGAGCGCCCGCCCATCATGCAAGTGAGCACAAAGATGTGGTGAAGTGTTGGGTTGTGAACGGAGGTGTGTCTCAGTTGGAGGCGCCCATGTGTGGTGACTCAGAGGTGTGCCTGAGTTGGGCAAACGACACGACAGTGCGATGGGGTGAACGAAGGATTGGTTAGTCGTGCGGCGACCGTGCGGAGCTGCCGACAAGCTGGGCAACCGAGTTTGCCGAAGTTGTATATTTGGCTAAGTGTAAATTTGGGTTTTCCCAAGATTTAACTTGTGCATTGTAAAAACGAAATATTGTATAATATATTGTTGGTTAGACTCATATTGCAGGGAGTTGCCCCTCCCTTTATATTGTTTCATTTCTCTTATATAATGCTGTGGATAATGAATGTGTATGGGTGTTCATTGGTATAAAGGATAACATAATAATACTTGGTTGAGAATCACAAACTAAGTAGGAGAAAGTGAATTAGGCATAGTCCATGTGCACGAGTATTGTTAAAAAGAAAGTGTTGGGTGGTGCCGCACCTTGCGGGCACGGTTGAAAGACCACCGTCGTCTTGGCGCCGTGACAGTTGGTATCAAAGCTCTGTTGGAGCTGGTTTGAGCAAGGTTGCTCAAGACAGTGGAAGTAGCTGCTTGCATGTGAAGGAAGCTAGTTTCACATACAAGTGGAACAAGGGCCAGTTCATGGTTGCAGGGGACTTGGTGAAGCTGGTAAAGGTTGGAACCGGGTGTCGTAGAATTGGGCAGGGGGTACTACGTGCTAGTCATACGATTTGGGCACTTGTTAGGTGGGCAAGTGGGACTGTGTGTGGGTAGGTATACATGGTTTGGGCGTTTGTGGACCAAACGAAGTGCGAACCGGGGAAGACAAAGTACAAGGAATGGCAAGTTTTGAAGAATGTGAAGGGAAGCTCTTGCTTACCTTATACAGGTTGAAGCGGATGAAAGAGGAGAATCCCTGGATTCAAGAGAAGCTTGCAGTCTTGGAAAAGAATGTTGAAGATGAGATTCTTCAACTTGGATGGACAATGGAGCAAGATGAAGTTGCCGATTATGCAAACAAGGAAGAGGAAGCCATGATAGTTGATGATGTTGCAAACATGATCATGATGGAGGATGAACTTGAGATTTATCAAGTTGGACCAGGATCGTGCAGTTTGCAAACATGTATGGATGAGGGTACTCTCATGGAGGAACCTCATGATGATGATGAAGTAAGTACTATTGATACCTGTGTTTCAATTGGGCATTTGGTAGATGGACCATGTGTAGGGAAGGGCAAAGTCAGTTTGCCGATGCTACGGAGCATCTTACCATGGATGACTATGATGAGACCTTATATGGAGAAGCGAGGATTGTTGGTTGTTGTAGGACTTGTTGGGGTTGTTTGTGACCTTATGGTGGAAGGTAAAAAGGCTCGTGACAAGGGTGGAACTTGATGATCGTTGTGGAGGAATGGGCCATGCTTTAGCCACATGGCTAAGTGCCCGGCATGACTCATGGACAGATTGGAGGGCACACATTTGAGTTGCTTAGGTAGACTTCTCATGGCCGAGACCAAGAGCAAGTCTTGGTGGGACCTTTGGTGGAGGAGCTATGATGGAGAGACTCATGTGATGATGATATGGTTGGGTGACCGAGTTCACTAGACCGAAGATTGCAGACTTGGATGGGGATGACTGACTGTTGTGATGAGTCTACGTGGTTGGGCTACATGGCAACTTAGTCATGGACCTTAGGTTGGAGACATGGAGCATGGTAGTCTTATGCAGGGACATTGAGCGGGAGCACTTTTAGAGGTGTCACTTATGGGCATCCAATGAGGAGTGCCAAAGCAGGGATGTTGTGCAGATGGATTTGCTGGTGTGAAATGGAGATGTTTTACTTATGAGCCGATGGAGAGGTTGTGCACTCTTGTACAACAGGGCCATGGACTTGGATGGAGTTGTGAGCAGACTATGGGGCACTCTTACTACATGGAGAGCCGAGGCATCTTGCAGAGACCTTTGGGCCAACACTTGTATGCTTGTTGAGGTGTTGGTTGGGGATGGCTTATGCAACTCATGATGACATGAGGTTGTTTGTGACTTTTGGGGACTTCATATATGGTGGACGTAGAGGATATGATGCATTGAGGAGCTGAGGTCAGAGACTTTGATGCAGGTGCATACTTTCAAGTACATACATGAGGATGGCTTGAAAGAGTGACTTGATGTAGAGGATCGATATGAGACACTTTGAGGCGATGGAGTTAGGATGATGATGATGCCTTGGTGGCAACACTCGGGCATGGGTTGAGCCAAGACTCAACTACTTTGGACATCATGTTGCAGATGAGATGAGGACTACTTCATGGATCTGAGAATGGCTTACACTTATATGGATGGATTCTTGATCGAGTTGATGATGTGATAGGATGTTCAAAGAAACGACTGATGATGGCATGAGGATGTGCATTCTCATGGTTTGAGCATGATGGTTGGACTGATCACCCGACTAGTTCAAACATGGGGGCTATAGTATGTACAGATATATGTTAGCATTTTGTTGGAGTATCATGGTAGCAGTTCACATGAGGACGACACATAATGAGGTCAACACGATATGTTGTAGTGGGCATGTAGCTTGAGATGGAGGGGCCAGCCTTCCACGATGGAGAGCAGCATGTGGAGATTGTGACATGGTGGTTGATGGTCATGGATTGAGATGACTTCTGATATATGACATACCGATGGGTGCATACCTTGGTATGGTTGTCTTGGTGATGGATGGTTGTTGAGGTGAGACATGGTGGAGATGGTGGTTCTGCATATGTTGCAGTGATGGTTGCAGTATGTGGAGGAGTTGACATCATGGATGATCTTGGTGGATGGTTACCAGGATGGTATGTTGTCGAGAACGACAACGATTTCAGGTGGAGGAGGATGTAAAGCCTTCGGTTGTGCGATGCGATCGGGCGCCGAGCGACCTAGGCGCGCACACGGGCGTAGGGCAAGTTAGGCTGCATGAAGGTTGTGTGATGAAGCTGTGACAGGTGTGCGATGATAACTTGCGACAAAACAAATGAAGTGCGATGGAGTTATATGAACCTTTCGAGCGTTGAACAATGTGGGGAGGCCGACTTGAAATAAGGAGCAAACCGACACACATTTGGGCATTCAAGGGGTGTGTACATGGCATTGGGTGGTCGGCTGGGCAAGCCCCACCCCCACTTACGTTGGATATATATTGGTGGAGCATTCGCTCTCATTCACCATCGAGAAACTTCGCATAAGTTCATACGCACTCTCTCTTGGAGACTTATCACTTGTCCACAGATTTGGAGGAGAGATGAGCGCATGGCTCATGCACTCTCCTTGAGTTGCACTTGGTGAAGAGGTGAACGCGTTGGGCAAGATGTGACCAGGGTGATCGTGCAGAGGTGTTAGTTGTGCGACGACTTGGCAAGGGTGTCTTGGTGGCTCGGGTGAGTGCTCGCCCATCATGCAAGTGTGCACGAAGATGTGTTGAAGTGTAGGGTTGTGAACAGAGGTGTGTCTCGGTTGGAGGCGCCCATGTGTGGCGACTCGGAGGTGCGCCCGAGTTGGGAAAACGACACGACGGTGTGACGGGGTGAACGAAGGTTTGGTTAGTCATGCGACGACCGTGCAGAGGTGCCGACGAGCTGGGCAACCGAGTTTGCCAAAGTTGTATATTTGGCTAAGTGTAAATTTGGGGTTTCCCAAGATTTAAATTGTGCATTGTAAAAACGAAAGATTATATAATATATTGTTGGGCAGACTCATATTGCAGGGAGTTGCCCCTCCCTTTATACTGTTGCATTTCTCTTATATAATGCTGTGGATAATGAATGTGTATAGGTGTTCATTGGTATAAAGGATAACATTATAATACTTGGTTGAGAATCACAAACTAAGTAGTTGGTTGTGAATTAGGCATAGTCCATGTGAACGAGTATTGTTAAAAAGAAAGTGTTCAGTGGTGCCACACCTCGCCGACATATTTGAGAGACCACCGTAGGCTTGGGCAAGCCTACGGTGGTCTTTCGACCGTGCCGGTGAGGTGCAGCACCACCGAACACTTTCTTTTTAACAATACTTGTGCACATGGACTATGCCTAATTCACAACCGACTACTTAGTTTATGCCTTTCAACCAAGTATAATATTAGTTATCCTTTATACCAATGAACACCCATACACATTCATTATCCACAAAATTATATAAGAGAAATGCAACAGTATAAAGGGAGGGGCAACTCCCTGCAATATGAGTCTGCCCGATATCAATATATTATACAATCATCATTTTTACAATTCACAAGTTAAATCTTAGGAAAACCCAAATTTACACTTAGCCAAATATACAACTTCGGCAAACTCGGTTGCTCAGCTCGTTGGCACCTCCGCATGGTTGCCACATGACTAACCAAACCTTCGTTCACCCCGTCGCACCGTCGTGTCGTTTGCCCAACTCGGACGCACCTCAAAGTCGTCACACACGGGTGCCTCCAACCAAGACACACCTCCGTTCACAACCCAACACTTCAACACATCTTCGTGCACAACTTTCACGATGGGTGGGTGCTCACCCAAGCTACCAAGACGCCCTCATCAATCCCGACTAAAATCTGCACTTAGAACAAATCCCTTGCACACGTTGCCCAACCTTCGACCATATCCAAGAACATCCACCAAGTGAGCACCTTCTATAAGTCATGTGCATGAGCTATGCGCATTCCCCTTCTGCGTACTTGCTTCTTGTTTCCTGTGCGAAGATCCTTGTCCAAGTTCGTTGATGTTCAAATGACCTCCAAACGCTGCCAATATATACGCATGTTGGAGTGGGTGGTGGCTGTCCAGCTGACCCCCAAATGTATGGTTCACACACCCTTGAATGCCCTCATATGTATGTCGGCCAACCCCTTGTACATGTGGGCCTCCAACTCCATCATCCATGCTCCACCGTGTATAAACTCCCTCGTCATTCCCTTGCAATTCCATCGTTTCATTTGCAAGTGTCGTAATAGTGTAGCGAAGGTTTCGTCGCACTCAGCTCGCCCAAACGTCGCTTTCCCGTGTAGGCTTGCCCGACGCTCCACCCGTGTGCGGTCATGCACGCCCTCCCGGTGTGCGCGCGCCCGCCCGTCGTACAACAACAAAGGCGTTACATCCTCCTCCACCTAAAGTCGTTGTCATCCTCGACAACATACCATCCTCAAAGCATCAATATCCATGATGTCAATCTCCTCCACATACGTCAAACATCACTGCAACATATGTAGAACTACCATCTCCACCATGTCTCACCTCAGCAACCAACTATCACTAAGATAATCCATACCAATGTATACTCCCATCGGTATGCCATACATCGGAAGTCATCTCAATCCATGACCATCAAACACCATGTCACAGTCTCCGCATGCTACTCCATCGTGGAAGGCTAGCCCCTCCATATCAAGCTACATGTCTACTGCAACATATCGTGTCGACCTCATCGTGTGTTGTCCCCATGTGAACTCTGCCATGATACTCCAACACAATGCTAACATATCTCTATACATTGGATCCCATCATGACTCGAACTAGTCGAGTGACCAGTCCAACTACCACGCTCAAACCATGAGAATGCACCTCATGCCACCACTAGTCATTTCTCAAAACATCCTACCACATCCTGAACTCGATCAAGAATCCATCCATATAAGTAAACCATGCTCAGGTCCATGAAGTAGCCCTCATCTCATCTGCAACATGTCCATGATGTTTGGTGCCAATGTGCTGCATGAAATCAGCCACATCTATCCCAACATCATCCATATGTGTATCTCCTCCATATAAAGAGACCATCTCATCAAAGTCCAACTCTCGGTGTGCCACATCCATGTCCATGAAGCTACCTCCATCGCATATGCAATGTTTCATCCCTTAAGTCTGCCATAGAAACAAGTATACACCTGCCTCATCTATCCATGTGCTACCCATGATCATAGATCAATTAGCTTCCATGTGTAAAAGTAGTTGAGTCTCGGATCAACCCATGCCCAAGTGTTGCCACCAAGGCATTATCACCATCGTAACTCCATCAGTCCAAAGTGTCTCATATTGATCCTCTACATCAAGTCACTCTTTCAAGCCATCCCCTTGTATGTACTTGAAAGTATGCACCTGCATCAAAGTCCCTGACCTCAGCTTCTCAATGCATTAGATCCTCCAAGTCCTCCATATATGAAGTCCCCAAAAGTCATAACAATCTCATGTCATCATGAGCTCCATAAGCCATCTCCAACCAACATCTCAACAAGCATACGAGTCTCGGCCCAAAGGTCTCTGCAAGATGCCTCAGCTCTCCATGTAGTAAGAATGTCCATAGTTTGCTCATAACTCCATCCAAATCCATGGCCTTGTTGTACAAGAGTGCACAACCTCTCCATCGGCTCATAAGTAAAACATCTCCATGTCACACTAGCAAATCCACCTGCGCAACATCCTTGCTTGGCACTCCTCATTGGATTCCCATAAGTGACACCTCTACAAGTGCTCCCACATAATGTACCTTCATAAGACTTCCATGCTCCATGTCTCCAACCTGATGTCCATGACTAAGTTGTTATGTAGTCTAACAAAGTAGACCCATCACAACAATCGGTCATCCAACCATATCATCATCACATGAGTCTCTCCATCATAGCTCCCCCACTAAAGGTTCCACAAAGACTTGCTCTCGGTCTCAGCCATGAGAAGTCCACCCAAGCAACTCAAGTGTGTGCCCTCCAATCTGTCCATGAGTCATGCCAGGCACATAGCCATGTGGCTAAAGCATGACCCATTCCTCCACAATGATCATCATGTTCCTCCCTTGTCACGGGCCTTTGTGCCTTCTATCATAAGGCCACAAACAACCCTAACAAGTCCTGCAATAATCAACAATCCTTGCTTCTCCATACAAGGTCTCATCATAGTTGTTACACAGTAAAATGTCACTGCCATCCTGTCAGTCTCCCTACTGTGCTATAAACCACATTCACCTATGCTCATGCTCCTCAAAAAGGCTAAAAAACCCTCCTTTCCTAAGTTCACTGGATCATCGCGTCTGTCAATGAAATAAACTCGCTGACGGGCGGAGGCTAGTGTTGTTGTTGCGCTGCCAGCGCGGAAGAACACGTCTTTTCCGCGCTGGTCCCATTTTAACGAACAGCGCCCCCTCCGTTTGTCCTTTTCGCGCTGACCGGACCCC